>CAXAMN010026461.1:83866-116229 GCA_963970005.1 Durusdinium trenchii
AAATGCAAAAGCATCCCTATGACTCCAAGGGTGACACACACACACACACTCTGTTTTGTTTAGATGCTTCATTGAATATCACAAACTTACAACTTCTGATGTCAACTAGATTTTGACCTTCTGAAATGCACCCTCTCAGCAGCAAATGTTAACTTTGTGAAATTAATTCAATAAAATTAATTCTGCACTCTTGATCGATTTTCAAATGCCGGGGCTGTCCTAAAACAATAAAACAATGCATAGAACCACTAAAATCATGCAGAAGTGAAACATCAAGTGAATTATAAGCAAATGTACTGCATCACCATGGAAGTTCCTGGAACCAGTGGTGGGTGGATCCTTATCTATATATATATAATTGAGATTAATTGAGCATTGCCACCACAAGGACAAGAACGCCCAGAGGGAACAAGAACGCCTACAGGGGGCAAGAACGCCTAAGCATGAACAAAGATGTCTTTACCCATACATAATAGGCAGAATGTCTGCCCAAGAAGAGGTTCTAGGCCTGTCCGGGCACAAACCGCACTCGTTCAATTGACCACTGGCTGCGCCTTGTTGTTGCTGTTCCACTCAGCGCAGGTCACAGTCATTCCTTGAGTCAACTGTGGAGCATCGAAGCAGAAGAGATCCTGGGGATTCGGAAGGCTTCTGGCGAATGCTTCGTGGAAGGGTGAACTTTCATGTCTGTTTCTGTTGGGATTGGCATTTGCTTTTGTCTTTGCCGCACATGTGGTCGCTTGCGGAACGCGCTAACAATACATCAAACAAAGAGTAGCTACAATAAAAATTCACCTAAAAACTACAGTATGTGAACACGTGATGAAATGTTCCTCGAACAATTTAGCCCCCCCAGCATACACACAATGCGTAGTCCTTCCGAAATCAATGGTCAATGCCTGGTGTGTCTTGTTGCATCTTGGAATTCATCTTGAATCACTATGAGTTTTCTTTTTGACTTGCCGCTGGGTCCCGCTGCGACAAGCAACCTGCCGCACCTGCAGCGCCGGCTTGTCGACATCTTGCTCCTCAGGCACCTCTTCAATGAGGTCATCGCCTCGAAAGGATAGCAATGCTCGCGTCTTGTGGCCCTTGGCGATTCATGACGACAGCAATATTCAGGTTTATTAAACTTGATAATCTACATTTGATTTGGTTGACTTGGTTCGCACTCTGGCAGTTGAACGGTCTCCAGTGTGAGATGCATCAAATACCTCAAATTGTTCAGAGGTCGAGCATGTTCTGCGCTCCGCACCGTCTTCCCCCATATCCATTTCTGCCTGACAGGCTCCAAAACCAGCTGCAGGGATGTGGTGAATCCAGTGACTAGTTGCCACTAGAGTCGTGCCCTTATGCGCTTCTCCTACAGTAGATGGTCGGCGGGAGCGGTCACTCTTCAAAACAGTTCCATCGACATTCTCTATGCACTGACGTTTAGTTCCGAGGACCACATGTCGTGTTAAGTGGAGCGTCTATACATGGAACTCGGTGCCCTCCAATTTTGGAGAAGAGTCGGAATGTGCTTTCATCTTTATACGCTTTCGGATGGTTCCAGCCACTGAAGTACCGGCCAGACTGCTCCAACACTCAGCATTATCTTGAGTACTGCAAGCACTTTGAATGCCCTCATCTCCTGCTCTTGCACATCTTGCGCCTGTGTGTGTGTGTGACCCTGGCATGCTATATGTACTAAGGATGCCTCACATCCGAAAGCACCTGACAGCACTTACACTTATTATAGCCATTGGCCATTCTTCTCAAAAGGAGTGTGGTTCCCCTTGCCTCCACAACTCCAGCATTCACCTGAGAAGAGGGATGGCAGAAGATTCCAGGATCTCGGCAAAGGCACGGAAGCACCAGATCTGGTGCACCCATCAATCTGTGGCGCCCCATCTTCAAACCACCCCATCCCCAAGAGCGAACTCAAACCGTAGGTGTTCCGAACAGGGTCTGCAGCGGCTGCCGCCGCATCCTGCCAATCAAAGGTAGTGGCGATGTTTCCGCCCATCAATGGACATAAGCCAAACAGTCGATTGAACGCAAAAGGGGCCAAACTCTTTCCTACAGCAAATTCAGGTTCACAAAGCCTGGACATTGAAAGCTCTTAGAAATACATAGAAATACCGGGTCTCTGAATGACATTTGGACAGGTGGCATGTCCTGAAAGACTGGGCTTTGGGCACAATGTTTTGCGTTTGGGACGGGCATGGTTGACAGTTGACATATGCACCGCCGTGTTCTTCTACTCGTTCTTCTAGTTTTTGTGTTATACTAGTACCACCCAAGGATTCGATGAGTTGTAAGTTACGACATGGCAGGAAGCATCGAACAGGCAAACGAGATTTGCGCTGTCGTCTTCTAAGTCCTAATTCTCTAGCGACAGTATGCTCATATATGCTCATGTATTGTCTCCAGCTCATTCACAACTGTCATACCTCTCACGCTATGCCTCTCGAAAACGGCCACGCTGAAGAAGCATAAGAGTTTGTTCTGAAATCGCTCCTCGGCAACTGCTTCCATGGCCGCATCAAAGCCGGAGGTGCCTGACCAAAAGTAACTCCAAAAGTACCGGTGCAGGCTTTCAAATGCTTCCAGTCAACTTCCCATCTCAGTTGAGAAAGCACGCTCCCAGGTCATTAGCACTCTGGAATCGTATAGTGCTCAGTAACTACTCTTTTTGTTTCTATCTGTACGTGCTTGAAAGATTTCACTTTGGCTTCATGGTGTTTCATCCATTTCCCCCACGGTCCACCCTTTCAACCACAACCCCAAGCAGCTCGAAATGAACCATGCCTGTGGTGCCTCGGCTGAGTCGAAGGGCTTGGTGCAGTGCAACCCTGTTGACTCAACAGCTCCAACCAACGAATCAGGATGGCAAAAAAACCGTCCAACCGACTTGAGATTAAACCTTTTGTGCCAACACTTGGACAGTTGCAGCTTCACAGATTCCGACTTTGCTCCAGAAAAAGAGGGAGACTCAACATCCATCCCTTGGGATCCTCCCTTGCTGATTCAGAGATCGTCTTGGCTAATTGAAGATCCACGACCTTTCAGACCCGACTGGTGCGTCCCGCCCACGAAACGACAACGCGAACCACGAAAGGTCTTCGCTTTTATCTGGTTTTCACATTCCACCGCATGCCTGGTCTGGAGATATTCTGAACAAAGCAGTGGAACACCCTGGTACGCCTCCCTGTTTCAGTACTGTCATGTGAACACGACACTACCGATGTTAAGCCCTTCTGGGAGCAAGTCGCCGCCCAGGGCTTCTTCCATCCGGATCTCGTCCAGTCTGGCCAACTCCTGCCGGGGAGGCATCCGGAGGCCCATCTGAAACGAGGCAAACACCCATCTCTTCGAGCGCGAAACGAAGACCTCCAACCGCGCGTGGCGACGATTCGTGTTGAGCTGCCCGGTCCCAAGAGTTTGGCCACATGTCTCTCTGAAACTCAGAAATGACAATTTCACTCTGGGAAGACAAAAACTTGGGAGATCTCAATATATATATTATATATATACATATCATGATAATGTTTTATATATATATATATAGTGTTTTAAACAATTGCATATAATATCATATATATATATATATATCGGCTGTTCCACCGGTAAGGGTTACTCAAAGCCCACACCAGGCAGCAAAAGGGGGCTGCCCACCATGGTATCTCTTCTCAGTCCCTTCCTAAGATGGTGGAGGTGGAGGGTCCATCCTGGTGAAGGCTACATTCAACGCTGAATCCAGGTCCTCCAGAGTGGGATAGTTCCGGTAGATCATATGCTGCCGGTGGAAGACGTTTTGCGAAACGATGCGCTCCATCACACCTCAGGAACTGACCATTCGTGTGCAAGGGCGAACTGCTTGGCAAGCGGTTCGGGCCTGGAAATCGATGGGTCGATCATGGGTTCAATTGAGTAGTGTTTTTGGAGGCCTCCCACCTGTCCAACTTCAATGGGGTTGGCTCAAGTTATCACCAGGATTCATGAAACTCATTGACTGTGTAGATCTTTTGACAGTAGACAGTCTGCATAGACCTGTATACGCAGCACATACCGTGTTCCAAGGATTGCTGCAATGTCAATGTCAATGTCCATTGAAACCTATCACATGGCGGGGTCAGGTGTGCTCGACATGAACAACTGGGCGAACGTTTGCTAGAAAAAGTAGTAGAAAAAGTAGTAGAAAAAGTAGTAGTAGTAGAAGAAGAAGTAGTAGTAGTAGTAGTAGTAGTAGAAGTAGTAGTAGTAGTAGTAGGGGTAGTAGCAGTAGTAGTAGTAGTAATAGTAGTAGTAGTAGTTGCAGTAGGAGTAAGAGCAGTAGTAGTAGTAGAAGTAGGAGTAAGAGTAGCAGGGAAATTGATCTGCCAAAAGTCTGCCTGGATGAAAGCGGAAGCTATGAATCAATGACAATGAGTATCTTCGGCTAAGTGGCTAGACCCCTTACACACCATCACGCTTTGGCTTGATTTAGGCATTGGAGCACAGGAAGCGGTTCACGAGCTACCAACCAAGGTGCGTAGGGATTTGGCCATCTCCTCAGGGATGGGGTTCTCCGCACCTACCTGCGGTGCATGGGGCTGTTGGATCTGCGAGAACCTTCGAATGCTCTAGGATAAAATTGATTTCATGGATTTTCTATCAGGCCTGCCAGGGGATCTTGTCGTTCTCAGTCTCCTGGCATTGGTTGGATGGCTGTGTGGGAGAAAATTGGGAGTTCTGCTGAATGAATCGCTCCTCCTTCGAGGCTCCCTCTGCTGCTTCGTCCTGAGGCCAGGGGCATGGGCAATGGGAGTTCTGCTGAATTGCATCTCATCGAAGCAGCAAACACTTCTCAAATCCAATTAAGATGTCTTGTCGCACACTCCGTGAAATAGTTAATCATGGAAGTGGAAAATGACCCCTCAGTACGGCAGGTCGGGTGGTTTAAACTTAGCATGACTATTTCAGTTCAGCTAGTCACTGCTGTTTAGCCCTGCCCCAGAAGATTCTACGGTATAACAGCTCTACCAAACAATCGTCTCGGGGGCTTTGGCGAAGTTCAAAACAACGAGTTTCAGACCCACCTGGGTTCTGAAAAAGACTTCAACAACGAGTCGTCCCGACTTGGCAATGTCGAAGACGTGAGGCTGACGACTTGCACTCCAAACGATCCCACAGCGCCACGTCCACTCCGAGTCCTGCGGGATGAGCCTTGGAATCACGCTTTTTTTCGGAGACTCACGCCACCCTCGAGTTCACCGACCTGTCTGACCCATCTCACAGTAATTATATATATATATACCTAGTTTGTCCTAATTTATCCTAAGTTTCATAGATTCGATTTTTGAGGCGGGCTGATGGCAGCGCATCAATCAAAGTTTATGGCAAACAAATAAAGGAATCAACTGTTTGGAAGGCCCACTGGACCCTTCCAGTTAGTTCTGGGGCCTGCACTTGGCACGTGCTTGGTATGGTACAATGGGATGGAAGACCCTAATCTTGTGCTGACACGGCCGATGCCCGACTCACCTAGGGCTCCAGCTGCGTGGCTTCCTGAGGCGAACGACGAACCCGTTGTAACAATGGATTCCGTGATGATGGGTGAAGGTCTTGAACCAATTGCTGCTGGTGGTGAAAGCTTTTTACGGCTTCTGCTGTGCTTGGGCAAACCCCAGTCAAGACTATTCATTTGAGAATCGAGGACGTTGTGTCTGCTCACTTCCACACTCCACTGAAGAACAGATCTGTGGTCCCTATAGCCCTATAGCCTGTAGTTCCTGGGGGGCGTCCTGGGAGCTAAGTTGCCAATCGTTAAAATATAACCATGCTAAAACTATATTATAGCATGTGTATATATATATATGTGTGTGTGTGTGTGTGTGTCTGTGTGCACATGCGGGAGCTATTGATCAACACCCATGTTAACTGGATTGCTTTTGATTGGTTGGTTAGCGTGCATACAATGGTTGACATAGGCTTTGCTTGCCTAATCCCAACTAAAGTCATGCACTAGTTCATGCACTATAGGGGGTCTTCGCTGGGCAGGTGGCAACCTCACGCAAGTCAATATTGATCCAAGCAAACGTCTGATTGCCTGCGCCCGAAAGCTGAGGGCAGCGCTTGAGCCATGTCGGGAGGGGCGCCTGAAGCAACATCAAACACATCCAACAATGCCAAACAAACGGGTACTATATCTTACTATGATAGGTGACAAGTGCGGTGGTACCCCAGTTCTGCACCCACAACCCAATCTAGCGGCTTCAGCAGAATGATGGGTGTGAACGGCTAAGACTAGCAGGGCAAGATGGATGTGAAGCCTCAAGAAGTTCTGAAGCACACGCGGGCACACGGGTCCAGGGACAAGCAAAGCAAGCAAAATGCAAATTTGACAAGTGGTATGGCGGTACGGATGTCGATTCTTCAAATTCAGAATCCCAAATTCAGGTGTCAGTTCAACATGGCTAGGAGCCTGGCAAATACTTTGCACCACATCTCTTGCTCCAGTCCACCAGGGCTCACACATGCAAACCGCCAAACGCAACGCCACCACCACCCAACATCCAGTGCAAGTGCTGCCGCTGCACTTCTCTCGCTCTGGGGCACGCACTCTGTTTACATACCCATGACTCGGAAACCTTTAGGGGTGAAACCACATTGTGGCACTCCTTGTGGCTTATCGTGAGATGAATTGATTCTGCTTTATCTAAGCTCTTCATCGGGTGCATCCCAGTGACATGAAGGGTAGATTGATCATCATGAGATAGTATGGATTTGTAATTGCAGACCTCACCGAAGAAAAATGTCTGTGAAGCTGGCTCTCAACCGAGTCCAATCAAATCCAGCTGAACCGACCATGATGGACAGCCTCATTGGTTTATCTGGCTTGAGTCACATGTCTCGCCACCCATGCCTCCCCCTGGATAGCCGCCATGAGTGTCTGCTGTTGCCCCTGAACCTGGCGAAGACTTGCGTCTCACTGGGCTTTGTCATGCTGCGAATCAACGACCATCAGGGTTTCGGGGTCACGCCCGCGGACTCCGCACTCTGCGATGGGTTTCGCGGGCAATATACGTGCACAGCCCTGGCCTTCTTAAGACGACCATCCAAGATTTGGAGTCTTGTAGATCAACTGTCAACTACTGAGTAATTGCTCATCTGCTTTCTCAGGCATCGGACGAAGACCTAGAAGACTCATGAGACTCAAATTCAGAAAGGAATGTTTTTAAGTTTTACGGACGTTTACGGGTGGCATGGCCCGAGAAGTTTAAGTTCCTTTACAATCTTTGCGACAGGTGGTTTTCCACCTCCAAGGGGCGTGGGGGGCGTCAGCACGCCAAAAAATTAACAAATCAGGAGGGTAGCCAAGGTACTGTAGAATAAAAATATAGGGTCCAACCTTGCAAAATCTTGCAAATACATAATCTGACTAAGCTAGCAGAATACCTCAGCGGAGGCTACTTAATGAGAATAAACTGATCAACTCCAAGGCAAACCATATTGATTTATTGCTTATGTTAGACGTCGGCCCCCTGTCCACCCTGGAGCGGCTCACCCCAACACTCAAGCACTTTATTGGAAGGAGGGTTCCACTAGAATAAAATCCACCAATCCAAACCCAAACCCACCCAACGAATGCAACACATACCTCTTGTAAGGCAAGTTTAATTCTAAAGCTTTCTGGCTGGGTTGGGTGGCTCTTGGGGGGCTGGTTTGGTGCCATGCAACAATTCGACAAAATAACATCTGCAGTGCTCCAACCTCTAAGCACAAAACCGTGTCTCTGACCGTGTCTTCAATTGTTTTTACGTGTCTAGCAATTGTCATTGAAGATATTCAAGATTAAGTGTTGCACGCTATCACCTGGAATAAAGCGATAAGGCAGCCAGTGTTACATATACTGTAGATTGCAGGCGCATCCAAGATCATCCAAAATACTGAAAATATATATGGCAATAAAATAGACCAGTTCTGAGGTTCAAAGCCATTGCATCACGATTGATTTTATTTTAAAGCTCTTCTCCAAGCATCAGGCTCACATTCTAAAATGAGGTCTTTGGAACCAAGACATCCAAATCTTCCAAGCACTGACAGTACTTGTAAAATAGAAGAAATGTATGTAATAAAATTGTACGCCGAATGGTGCTGGGGTCCTATATCTATTTCATGGCCCCATCCAGAATCAACATATCCGAGACTGGGTGTGGTCTGAAAGGCTGTCATGAGGGATCAACAAACATGAACATCCCAACTTTGCCTGTTCAGATGTCCTGCATTGCTCCTTTTTTGTCGCTCCTCTGGGCTCTGAGTTTCGCTGACTGCACCGTCATCCATTCCACTTTGCCTCGCACGCCTCGGAAGAGTGTGATCACGGGGGGCCTTTGCGAGGCTCAGCTATCTGAGACTTCAGGATCACCGGGTTTGCCGAAAAAGGACACCTGCCTGGCTGACTTGATCTGGCACTTCACCCCGCTTGGATGGCAAAATGCTCTTAGCGATTTTCGCAAAATCAACACATCAAAAACGCGAACGCATGGGATCGCGCGATAGCGCGTGCTTGTAGCATCTCGGTTCTCGATGGATCGTTTCTCGCAAACTTGTAGCAAGATTCTGGGCCCACTCTTCTGCCAATTTCGGGTCACCATCGTCAGCCGCCTGGAGCTGGGAAGTTAGTAACAAAGGGCATCGCTACTAGGAGCAAGGGCATCGCTACTAGTAACAAAGGGCATTACTGCTAGTTGCATTCTTGCTACTAGGACCTAGGAGCACATAGCTAGTAAAAAGAGTTTGGAATGGAAAGAAGGCCCTCCTGATTCTCCAGGCCCTTGGATTCTCCGCGCTTGCGGTCAGGAGGGTTGGACAAGGAGTCTGGTGAGTCTTGTGGTTAGTGAGGAGGTCATGTCATTCGTATTTCATTTGTCTAATTGCCACGAGCACCCTGGCAAAGGCAATGCATAGATAGATGTCAGAGACTGTCGGAGGCGTGCTGGTTGGGTCAAAAAGCAATTTGGCAACGAGAGAGCGCCAATGATTCTTAGCGGACCAGAGAGCAAACAGCACAGAAAGAGAGAACAACAGCCTGAACAACTCTTCACACAACTGTAACAAGGACGCTGCTAGGGGCTCCTGGCATCGCTACTAGGAGCAAGGACGCTATTAGGGGCTCCTGGCCTTACTATACATACTACAAGCAAGGATGCTACTAGAAAACCATCAGCATCAGCACCATCCTAGAATAAGTGACCTGACTCCATGACCATTGGGGGCTTTATTGTGCCAATGTGGTGGCAACTTGTTTCGGCTCTTGGATCGACCCATGCGTTGAGCAGAACGACGCACCGTGCCCTCTGGGCCTTCCGGATGACAGCACGGAAGGCACGTTGGGCAACCTGCGGTGGGGAAGAGAATCAAAAGGAAGACACCTGAGATGAGTGTTCAAGATCTTCATTTTGTTGATTATTCATCATTGTCACCTGCTTGTCCCTTTTCCATGAAAGGGGTCCCTGCTTCCATCAACTGCTGAGAAAAAAAGCACTTCCAAGGCTGGAGGATTGTCCCGTGGAGACAACAAAGACTCAACGGGGCTATAAGGGATTCAATGAATTCCAGCTGTGAAGAAAACAGTGATCAGCTGCCGGTGTTCGCTCAACATGTTGACACAATACGATGCAACGTTGCAGCTTGTGGCTCACACCCTGGAAAGGCCTCAAGAAAGGAAGATTCAACAAAATCACAAAGCAGCACCACCTTTGGGATCGTGGCCCGGTGGGCCATTTTGGATCATAATTGCTTGGTCAAAAGCACTACAAACCCTCCAAAGACTCGACCTTCAGTTCTGGAGCATCGCTTCACATCACCTCGCTGGGAGAATTTGAGACCGGAGTGCTCTCTTTCCGCCAGAAGTGTTGACGCCGAGTGTCACCATGGATGCGACCCATCGGACTTCGAAGCGTGCCAGGCCTCCTTGGCCATGACGCTGCGTGCAATCTGCTCAGGCTCAAAGCCTTGACTAGCTGCCTGGGCGATGGGGAGTTGCAAGATCTGGCGTCTAAAGCGCCCTGGGTACTGCACGCTTAAGGCCGTTTCAATGGAGACCACTCTGGCTTCCCAATAAGTAGTGTCTTGGGATCCGTGTGTTGGAAAAAGCATGACACGCATTGGATCAAACCAAGATGTCTTGGCGGTTATCTCTTGTTTGATCTCTGTTGGTCCAAGCCGTCGAACACCTCTACATGGTGATGCGCCACGTAGCGCAACAGAATGATTCTGAATTGAGGATTGACAGAACACTTGCAGGACAAAACCAGGATCTGACCTCAACCCTCTGTGCAAGCAAATAATGCGAATCACGGGCATACTATTGATGAGTACGAGACCACCTTCGTGCCTCCATTGAATACCTCCCTGTGCCACTGTAGAAAGAAACTGCAACTCAAACACTACTTTAGCCACATGCCTATTTCTTCTCACCGTTGCCACCCCGCGTTTCCCGCACCCATGGGTTATCGGTCGCGCCTCCCTGAGCCACTCGCCCATCATGCTGAAGTTCCGTGCGCGTGCGGCCGAGAAAACGGAGATACTGAAGGTCTGCTCGTCTGGCGCACAGCCTGCCTTAGCACAAAGCGATGGGAGACCGAAGACAATCAAATGGAAGATAGCCAAAGGACACAAGTTGCTTGATGGCAGCAGATGCAAAACTATGCCATGCATAATGTCATGCACTTATATTTGTGTGCAATTCTGTGTGCAAATGAAGCGAGAAACTGCAAGTTGCCAACTGTGCTGCCCAAAAAGCATCACGCCCCTGAAATCATTTCTGACAATCAGTACTTAAGGCTTAAGGATTCTTCTTCCCCAGATCTTGACAGATCTTGCAGGTCTGCGTGAGCTGTGGCAGCGCAAGGATGTCGAACAACATCGAGCAACATCTGCTTCCAGTCTCTGCTATTACCTTTCCTTTGTATGCTGTGACTCTTCTTGGCACGGAAACAATGTAACAAGCAAATGCCTACATATGTCAATAATGTATTGGCATATATATTAATTAATTGTCAATAATATCATATTATATATTTCTAGTCTTTTAGGGGTTCCATTGTCAGCTGAGCATCAGTGAAGAAGCACTCAAAGCAGCTGCACAGGGCAATGATGAAACAGCTGCACGATCACCGGTCTTTGATGCAGAATGCAGGGGGTAACAATACAAGGGAACCTGAAAACTGGACTCTGCCAGGCAGTTCGGGACGGTTTTTTGCCCAAGCAAATCCAAGCAACTTGTAGGAGTCGATCATACCAGCGGCGGATCTCGCCGATGCCACTGCATCTAATGGCAGCTTGCAGCAAGCTATTGAACCTTGGATTGGTTTATCCGCGCGACATGGATGAAACAAAACTACCGAGAAAAAGACGTTATATAAACTTATTGAGAAAAAACGACAAATAACGCCAAATATATTTGATATGTTTGTGCGACTGTTTGTGCGGGGTGGGGGTGAACGTAGAGCCTGGAGCCTTTCAAAAAGAGTCACGTGTTGGTGTCAAGCTGGCGATTGAGCTTCACAGCCTTGGAATACCACTTTTCAGCAGCCTCCATGTCGCCTGCAGGGTCAGCACAGGATGCTTATTGGAACACGTGTGCCCCTCATCCATGCAACTTGTTCTTATCTCTCCCATGATCATGGTGATTGTATTATGAAGCAGTGGATCAACTGCGAAGGGCTGGTCCTTTAGGCTTTGTTGGACGATGTTGGATGCGAGTGTTCTTCCCCAAAAGCCTTTCCAACCACACTGATCTTAATTACACCACCTCGGGGCATAGACTAGTCCACCTAGACTCTAGACTACAGTCACAACATCCTCAGGATTTGCTGGGCCCACATGCTGCCTTGCTTGGCAGCAGCGTTGAGCAAGGTTCGGAAGGTTACAGCATCGTGCTTCTGACCTGCCGCAGGCCACACAAGCCACTGCCCGTCGCTTTCGCGTCGCTTTTGCGGTGGCAGGACGTCCATGGAGTGATGGATTCCGTGTCAGATCGCTGAAAGGAAAGTCACCGGGCTCGACTGGTTTGGAGATACAAGCAGTCTCAGAAATCAAAGGTCGTCAATTGCGACGATGCAAGTGAATCAACATGATCCGTCATGTTCCACGTGTCTCCATGATTTCCAGCCCTAAACATCTAGCAGAATGTCCATCCCTAGTCTTACAGGTCTTGGGTAAAAAACCAAACGTGGAAAACATAACGCAAACCCTCTGTTTATATTGTGGTTGATCAAAATCCTTCTTGCTGAAAGGCAATTCTTCGCAAAAAGTACTGCACTTTCGCAAATCTTTCGCGAACTCCATGTTTAACTTTTGCGGGGGGTATATCAGGTATATCCTCCAGAAACATCAGAAATCTTCTTGGCTCGGTGGTTCTACATAGGAGATCATAGCAGCCTAACCACTTCCATCTGTTTGCTTCTTGGAATTGCACGCTATCAAGTGTTGTTATGCTCATGTCTTGCTAGGTCTTTCGCTGCTTGGCTTGGGCAGGGTCCACAAAACAGGCCTTCACATTGGTCTATGCTTTAAGGGAACTTTCACGAATCTTATTCCAACAAATGTCGCGTCATTGGTGGGTTTCGAGGCCTATACTGCCTAGGGATTGTGCATCGCAAGTGTGAAATATATATAATGTGCAATGTAAAGGCTTGTGAATGGCTAGGAGCCATGGCCAAGCCAAATCACCAATGTGAGTGAGCTAGAAGCCTAAAGACTGCATCGAAAGTCAGGAATCAAGGCTCCTCCTGAGTGAAGGAAGTATGAATAATATATATATATAGTTCTAACATAGAGTATATAGATAACTCTTTTGCAGATCTGTCGTGAATAAACAAATACCTTCGCGAACAACTTGAAGAGGCTCTCAGTGACCTAGGCCTTATGTCGACCTTTCGCTCGACTACCATATAGTTACCACCGACAGGTCAACACCCTTCCAAGTCACTGCGATAAGGAGAAAAGACCTGTGTCCTGTGTTTCTTCTGGTACAAGTATATAAATATAGTAACAATGTTCGCTACTAAGAACAAGTGCATCGCTAGTAGTAACAAGTGCCTTACTAGAAGAAGCTACTAGGAACAAGTTATAAATAAGTATCTTCTGGTTCTCCTGCGCAATGGTCAACCTCCATTGAATCCCAACATTGAGCGACCGGAGTAATGACATCAGGTGATCAGGTGAATCAGTTTTGCAGTTTTGCATGGCAAAAACAAATCAACTCAAAGAGACGTGACCTTTGACTTGGTGATCCTACAAGTTCGACTACCTCAAACGGTACCATTCCCAACCCCACCCGAACACCAAGGCCAACATCGCTTCAAAACTTCCGCCTGCACGTTCAGCCTGTTGAAGCCAAACATCTGCTTGCTCCAAATCCCCCTGCTTAGCCGAGGCATCCATTAAGATGCTGAAGCTCCAGGCATCCGCAAGGACGCCATCCTTCTCCTAACGATCTGGCGTCACTGGATGGGGAGTTGTGCTCGCTTCCAGGAGTGCGGATGATGACATGAGGCTCACAAGTCTTCGGATGTTTTCGGTTTGTTCATAGTGATCCTGGTTTTCTCTGTGAGAAGGTCGTTTGAATGGCAGCATAGGGGCCTAGGTGATTTATCTCACTATGCGCACATCACAGCCGTCACAAACGCCGAATGGATGGAAACTACTGCGGCATGGTTACCCATAGCCTCGAGTGAGCACTTGGAGCGGCCAAAAGTGAAGCTGGCGTCAAGGTGGAACAAGATTGGATTTCTGTGAGCTTTGGACACGAGAAGAAAGCTGAGGGACCTTCATGCAGCATGAGTATAATCGTATACATGAATGTTGATAATTATATTGAAACCACATTGTCATGCGGTCCTGATTTGTTTGTTGGTGAAACCAACCTCACCGAGCATGGGGAAGCTATATATTAATATATAAATCTTAAACACCGGAGCCAACATTCTCACTCCTCATGCCCAGCCCCGGCCTCCGCAAATCATACAAAATGAAACATCACATTCGTCCACTTGTCGACATCTCAACGCAGGAAAACTTGGAGTCCACCATATAGATTCGTCAGCGACAAAAAACAAGCACACATGGAGTGAATATGCCAGAACCACTAATTTTTCCCTACGAATCCATATTTCGTGATTCCATCACATGGTCATTGTTCGATTGATTCGCCCGTCCATCTGCTGGAACCACTTCTCCGCAGAGGAAGGTGCATCCTTGGCCGCGGCGCTCAGCATAGCATTGTACATGGCCTCACCGGGTCCGGTTGGAAGACCGGTGAGCGACGGTGTCCTTTCAGATATGGAGTCGCCCTTTCAGATGTGTTTCTTGTGCTTTTTTTTCGGTGTCTGAAACGTTCTCAATATAGAGACTTGAGGTAAGTGACACGTATAAAAATAGGGTAAACCATGGTATACCACTTCGGACTGGCTGGCAAGGCTGGCATGATTCCTGTCCATCTGCCTACATGAATTTTGGGGTTTCTCAAGTCTCCACAGGTCGCAGTCTTGCTTCAAAAAAAACATATATACTGAAAACATCTCAACACATCTGAAAACCACATTGAGAGCCCAGGCACCACGTTGGGCCGGATCCCGGCGTCAGCAGCTCTCTGAAACCAGGCCTGGCCAGGTTACATAGACATAGAATACGCATAATGCGCGCGCACCTCGTGAGAGGCTCAGCCAGGTGCCGTCCCAAAACACCGACAAAAAGAACACGAGAACTTTGGAGATCTGGAACCTCAGCGTGTCAGAAATGCGGCAATCATGTATAAGTCTGAGAGAAGAACTGTCTGTATAAGTCAGAACTGTTGCATCGCCTCACGGGATCCTGCGACAGTGATAGCATGTGTGATACCCCTTTCAAGACCTGCCCTTTCAAGACCTGTCTATTCTTGTAGTCCGCTGCTTCAAGTGCCACTTGCATATATATGAATCACTGGAAGCAAACTTTGAATTACTTGATGCACACCACTCCGTTGCAATCCCAAATTTGGCACCATCAAGAATATTATAGTCAATACGTCACCGCATCTGCGGTCTCTCTCTTTTGGAACCCAGCTCAGGCCCACACAATATATACACCTAGTCACTGTGGTCACTATAATTAGTCTGCCAAATCCGTCCATCTCACCTTCCATGTGCTCGAATGACACCGCGAGGCATATGCAACTCCCACAGTGCCTCCGCCTCGCCTATGCAGTTCAGGTCGGCGGCTGCAGAGATCAAGGTGGTAAAGCTTACGACGTTGGGAGCCACGCGCGCCGCCACCGCCTAATTCCAGCGGGATCACGAAGGTGCACTGGGAGCTCGGAAGAAGGACCCGAATGGACTTGGGTTTGACGGATGATCCAAAATGATCCAAAGCAACGACTTGACGGATGGGCCTAAGTCTTGAAGTGGCAACGAAAGGGTAAGACAAGAAGCACAAAAACCTGGGTGAGGGCGCTTAGTGTGACTAGAGATTCCTTGGATTGAGTCTCCTGTCGCAAACTGGATAGAAATTAGCATGTTGTCCCACCTCTGCCTAGTGCAGAGTCTACTGTAAATCTACAAGCCTGCCAATTATTCAAGCATCCGGAGTCCGATTTTTCATCAGGAACTATATATGACTATATATATACAACTCTATGGACCAGTTTAAAATCTAAACGAAGGACCACTCTCATATAAGCTTTTCCACTGGATTGCTGGTTGAAATCTTGGTTGGCACTGCATACAAGGAAGGCTGGTCAACAATTTGAGGTTCCTCGGAGTTCCTCTACTAGGAACAATAAACTACTAGGAACAAAGGGCTACTAGGAGCAAGAACGCTACTAGGGGCTCCTGACCTTACTACTATGAACAACAAGCTACTGGAACAAAGGGCTGCTGCAAGCAATCGGATCCCCTGACGCGATGCGCAAGGCCATTAGCAAGGCTCTATGCAATCGTTCTTGATGTATTGGATCCGTTTGTAGCTCCCTGAGGGATCTGTTAACAACATGAAATGAAATGAAATGATGTTTGTCTCTAGTCAATGATCCAGCTGCAGTTGGGCGGCGCTCCTGAACCACTCCTCAGCTGAAGCCAAATCACCTGCACGAGCCGCGGCGTTCATCAACCTGGGCGGCGAGAGCCCAAGGTCACTAACCCACCCCACTTGGATTGGCCAGGGGTCCACGGCCACCGACCCAATGAGAAGATGATTGGAGACGATTTTACGTAGGCCCAAGTGAGGGTCCAGGGACTCAGCGACGATATAAGTTGTGAGTCACTACCAGCATTGCGAACGCCATGGCCAAGCTTGGACTGGAAGAGCCGTAGATAAGAACTCGTGTTAAGAAGTGTGAATGGTCAGCCCCCAAGCTTCTCTTCAGTGTCTGGGGGCCCACAAGAAGTGCCACAGAAACAGTACAAACATGCACACACCAAACTCCAGTTGAACAAGTTGTGGACGCAGCATAGCAGTGTTCTTGCAAGCTGCATGCTTGTAACATCTTAAAACTCTTCCAATATCTTCCAAACGTGACATCGTGACAACCCATCGAACCTCTCTTCCTGCTTATCCCATCAACAAACAAACCTCGCCAATGCCACCAAACCTTTGACTTGCCCATCGTCCGTTTCGCGGTGGACGCGTCCCAAGCAGCGTGTTGTAGGTCACCCGGTCTGGCTTGGTGCCGCTGAAGCCTCGCTTTGTCTTGCACCGAAACATACAAATGAACCAATTTGTAGCCACAACCACTGCAGTGTCGCCAAAATGGCACACGGGACTGATGTGGTTGACAATTACATCAGTAAGTATACGGATTCCCAGCAAGGCGAAGCGGGCAACTGCACATTCTACGTACTCGCTCGCAAGAGAGTCAGAGTGGGCAAAAGGAATTGTCATCGCTGCTAGAAGGGCAGGTCAAAGGCCCTGATTCCTGGTGCTGATGCTTCATCTTTCAATGGTGGACACCTGAAGTGGGAGGCGCCATGAGGAGCCTCAACCGAAACACCCTTCCGACCCTTCCGAGCAGGTGGTGGGCCTGCGGTTTTTGCACACCCGAGTCCCGGCAAGCAGCTGGCGGTTCGAAACCACTTCTCTGTCGACGCGAGGTCCCCCTTCCTGTGCACAAAAACCACCAGGAACAAAGTGTTGAGGGATTGGGTCAAGTGCGCCAAAGGACGCCTAAGGCTTGGGCCGATGCATACCACAGCTGTAGGTGTCCAAAAAAGACTATAGACAACTATATATTACAAGACACTAACTGTGTGCTCAGCACTGTCTGCACATGTTCCACCCTGTGCATGGTTTTGCTTGATGCTCGTTGGATCTGTTTTGAAAACCAGCTTGGGGTGATCCGCCACTCCACATGACACTTGAGATTGCTGGAGTCAAAGAACAGTTAAAGCAGCAGGTCTCACAAGCATGGAAAAAATGTGTTTAGATTGAGATCTCTAAGACTAGTCCGCATATTGAAAACCGGTCGTGATCAAACGGCTATGAAACGGCTCTGTCAACATCAAGGAAGTGCCTGGCCGGCCCACTCATCAAAGTGTTGAAAGTTCCTCAGCTGACATGCTCACCCAACATCCAAGGTCCAAACCTCCAAACCAACATCTTACAAAGCATCGGTGAGTGCTTTCAAAACCGTCCGAAAGAAGCATGGACCTTCATGAGTCATCTGCCCAAGGGACGTATGGATGGCCGCACGCCAGCCTCGAGGGCAGATTCATACCTCAGTTCGGCATCGCATGAGTGACAGTCCTGGTGAGATCTGCGTCGTGAGCTTCAGGCATTCTGCCCAACACCGACCTTCATACTGTTTCATACCCACCCAGCTCCGCGAAGATGGATTCTACTAGAGCTCTGGTCCGCATGTTATCCTTGATCATCCCCATAGACCATCAAACACTGAAGCTGAGCCCAACCAAACTTCAAACCTGTCTACTGGCGGCATGAAGATATAAAAATCATTTAGAATTTAGTAGTTGATGGTGGCAATTGTGATCAGTTTGGGGTTTCAATCAATTCATATTCTGGTCACATGTTGCTTCGTTGGCAGCTAGAGCGTTTGTCTTAAATTGCCACCCCGGTCACTGGCTCACGTGCATTCCCATGATCACCCTCACCACCGCCATCCAGAAGCCACACATCAGAGTTCTTCCTCACCGGGCTGCCAATGCCTGGCTGCCTCCTCATCGTCAGTACGCACAGCAGCGTCGATCAAAGAGGTGAACCTGGACGTAGTGAAGCTGGAGGCACTGACAACATCTTTGACCCAACTCGCAGTTGATCTTGGGTTTGGTCTTGGATTGATTGTGTGAGAACATGCAGGACATTATAGGTCATTATTTGTCACCCCCAGACAACCGATCGTATGTCGTGCTAGTGACTAGTCGCGCTTACCAGCACAGGTGATGTGCTGCTTTTGGACTCTTGCTCGTTGGCTTGGGCGTCGTTCAGGCAGGGCACGTGACCACGTTCGGCGTAATCCCATTTGTCAAGGCAGCCTGGCGGTGAGGTTTTAGTATGCAAGCGTTGCAAGAGCTTTAAGTGAAAACGTGTGGCTTAAATGCATCATCCAGTGCCAACCTGCCCAATCAACCGTCCAAATTGAAAGCAGGCCACAATCTCACGATTTGGCACGATTGTTCCAGGGAAAGCAATAAGATCCTCTCACCTCGAACCAGGTCTCTGCCAGGGACAAGTTGCCAGTCTTGGCAGCTGCACTGATGATGGTGGTGTAGGAGACCACCTGAGGGAAAAATGCAACAAAATGCCACACATACAGCGAGGTCGCACTCCATAAGGTCGCTACTACTAGGGCCACTCACTGAATTTGTTGGAAGCTTCAATTGGGAGCTTTTGAGGATAAGGCATGGACATCGGACACAGACTCACCGAGTGTGGCACATCCGGCTTCAGGCCCAGCCCTTCCATTCGCTGAAACCAGCCTCGGAGAACAATGACCGGCTCATGCTGGCAAAAATACGTGTGGCAGCTGGTTTCAGAACCAAACGACGGCTTAGGACTTTCTACAGGAGTAACCCCCTGAAACTGACATATCTCCCACGGCAAATTGTGTGCAATATTCTAAACCCTCCTGACATGGGCGTATGTGAATGTTTCTTCGTGACAAATCAAGGCACTTGATGACCTCCTCATATCTGTTCCTCCACCGGTATACATCTTCTGGTTGGTGCCCAAAACCCCATGAACAGATCAATGGAACGAGCTGGTGTTCTGCATGGGAGAAAGGCCCTATTGCACTCTTTGACCGGACATCTCAGGTAGTTCTAAGTGGCGGATTGCCAGTTGGACGTCCCCCTCCCGTGCGGCCGCCGCCATCAGCGAGTTCAGCATGGTCAAGGTGGGCGCCAGCTGGGCATCTGTTGCCTGCCTGGGACGGAGAGTTTGGGTGACTCAAGCAGACTGAGCATGGCAGGATGCAACCAACATCATGCCAATCCAGGAGCAGGGTGGCTTTTCAACCCAACGCCTGAGGGGATGGTGGGCACCCTACAGCCTCCAATAGCCACCACGTTGGAATCCCTGCTGTTGTTCAGTATGGCTTAGTTGCAGTTTCGTTGTAGGCGCAACATTGTTATAATCAAACATCATCACCATCTCTCCCCCACAAAGATCGCGAAGGAGATCAGATTTCCGCTGACGTGTAGCGTGCGGGGGAATTGAAAGGCTTGTTCCTGGTCCAATGCCAAGGATGTTAAGCTCCCTGGCGTGTGGATCCGCTCATGAGCCCGCAAGACCTGCGCCAATGACTCGCAGCTGTCCAGGCCTTAGCCATCGCTCAGCTGCTGCCAAATCGCCATTCCTCGGGCCGACCAGGTCGGTCTTTGGTTTCTTTTTGCCTGGATTCGGGAGATCGGGTGATGACACCGAAGCGTGCTCCCGACAAAACACAACCAGCAATGAAGGTGACCTCTGTTGAGGGACTCTGTCTAAACGTATGTAGACTCCCACAGCTCCAAATTCCTTCATGTTCAGGTTCCCAAAGTGAATACCGTGAAGAGTCAAAAGCATTCTTATGTATGACCCATGACGCATTATAACACATGCCTGTAACTGTTCCAATCTTCACGATGGGCCATGGACGTTTTCGCCCAGGAGCTTGGAAGCTGCATTGATGAGAGCTTGGTAGGTGACCTGCCCAGTATCGCGCACACACACAAAAATATATATATATATACTACAGCATTCCAGCGAAGCAAACAATTGAGCGAGCATTGTAGAAAAGTATATACTGGAATGCGGAATGCCGGAAAAGCAAGTGCCAAACAACATTGTCGCGCTTCGGTGGAAACAACTCTGCCTGATCAGGTATGCAACCTGCACTTTGCGCCCTTGCATACCATATCTCTGCCGCTGCTGCGTCACCTTTCTTGGCCGCTGCCAACATCCTCGTCTTGTGAGCGTACGTAGCGTGAACATGTAAGAGAAAGCATGGCAAAGCCAACACAGTGGCACCCAAACCAAGACTTGCAGCACCCATGCAGCTGCAGAAATGGATATGGGATGAGACGGGAACCAAGAACCATAGGGACAACACTAAAAGCAAAACACAAGGCATACCACCACCACCACCACCACCACCACCACCACCACCACCACCACCACCACCACCACCACCACCACCACGACAAGCAGTGATGCCCAAATATTGCAACAAACAAAGCAAGACTCTTCAAGATTTGGGTCTCCACCCACAGTGTCAGCCCAACAGGGAGCTGGACGGCAACACCATGTAGCGAACCCCGTTTTCTCCCGCCGAGACACATGGAATTAAAGGTCTCCACAGTGGGTGTCAGCCCATCGCCCAAGTCCGCAAAAAGCCGGGCCGCGAAGGAATATCCTCAGAGAGCACAGCGGAACCGCGGCCAGCGGCCCAACACAGAAGAAGGAAAGCCTGAGAGCCATCTAAAGATGGGGAAAGCTTGTAATTTTACAAGGTTGTTTGCAATCACCATGCAGGTGCAGGAATTCCTCTTGACTTGGATGGTGGGAAAACCTTTCCCGACACCAACAGCTCGGGTTCCCCATGTTTGCCCCAACCTGCTTTGCTCTTGTTCCAACCTGAGATGAGGTGATGTTTTCACTGACTCGTAGCCGGCCAGATCCGCATGACATGGCATCACCTTGCATGACTGTTGGGAAACCCGAACGCGGGGGATAAGGATTGAAGTGTGAAAAAGCTGGGAAAACAACATGAAATCACATCGGTGCATTCGGCAGACAACCGAGATGAAACCATTGGATGTTCGGCATCCTTCGGCAGTGTTTCACTCTTTCACCTGGTTGGCAACAAATGCCCAGAGATCTCCAGAGTCCAGAATTCAAATACCTATGGCAGCCTACGACATGAAGCAGCCTGAAAAAACACCAGCTCCTCTCTTAGCACACTAGCCAGCAAAGTCAATGCAAAAGCAACCTCAAAGTACTCCAGCCCCGTACAGTGCTGGAGCAGCGTGCTGCGCAAGCAAATCATCCCAAAAAACTATTCAAGACCGTTCTGGGATCAACACAGCTCATGAGTGAGGTAAGCCGCGGACTCTGAGGTGCTACATCCGGTTGCATCTGCCCGTGACGAGAAAGGTGCAGCAACAGTTCAGCAAAGGCACCTTCCAATTGTGCAGCCCTGGACAGCAATTGATTGAACACCTGCGGGGGGTCAGCCGACCAAGCCTTAAAATCTCTCGGAGCGTTGTGTTCCTTGTCCTGAGCCCAAGCTGCCTGCAAGTCCATCAGTGCACTGCTTCCACGGGAGGCCAAAAGTGTCCCAAATGTCCGACGAAGGTTGGTCGCTGACCAAAGTGTTCTCAAAAGGATGCGCCTCCGTAGGCCAGCTACTGCCATCAGCCAACGACTTGTTGTACCAAAAGGCAGCAGCGCGAACGTCGTTGCGTTTCAGAGCCGCATCCAAGAGCTCTTTAAAGGCACCTCTGAGGAACCATCAGGTGGAGAGGTGTGGACAGTTTTGATAGGTTTTGGCTTCCTGGTGATGACAATTCTGTATCACTTACTTTTATGTTATTTAGGATGTGGATGGATGTGGTGAGTTAAGAAGGCATGTTGTGCGCTTCCTAGCTGGAATCACGATTCCATCCAGCAAGAATAAATTCCGGGTCTGCGGCATCAATCTCCGTCAAGCTCCTTTGCGCTCTCCATGTTGGGCTGATCCATGAACTCTTGTTACTCTTGTTAAAGGGGTGTGAGGTCGGCTGTAGATCTCTCCCGGTTTGCGTGGAAAGGGTTCTCATGGGCCTCAAGAATTTGGAACGCATAGGCATAGGGCAAATCATGCATTGCAACCACTCCTCGGCCCAACTGATTGAAATGCTTGAGTTTTATGGACATGAGGCAAGGCAACACCTCGGCACCTGGGCCAAGCTGGCACCCGGCATCCACTGCTTGCTGATACCAAGTCCTGAGGAACTCCACCAGTGCAAATGAACCAGAGGTTGGAGCTTGTCTCACGCAGAACATGCGTGAGAGTAGGAGGGCAAATTGGAGAAGAACTGGAAACATCTGGAAACCATGTCATTTCGGCCAAAATCGTTTTTCCGACGTGATGTTCAGGGGGCGTTAAACCAAAGACTTATCCGGCTGGCTTGAAGCAACAACCTTGCGTGGCTGCGTGGGCCTGGAAGTCCTGAAAAAAGCACTCGACCCCAGCGACTAAACCCCAGGATGGCAAACCATTGATTCACACACACAGTGCAAACCTCCTATTTTTGGAACCTTGACTGATTTGTTGATGTTACATGATGTCATCGGGTTCTTCAAAAAGCAGCCGTCTATCTTTTGAACCATTCTTGCCTTCTCCACCCCTGTGGCATGTATCCATGCTGGGGAAAAAAACCATTTTGGTTTTAAGTTGCGAGGAAATACGTACCAACATTGATGTTGGGGTTCAAGGGGGGTTGTTTGCCAGACTTGGACATGTGATGGGTTGGCGTTTTTTGTTGAACAAGAGATGTCCCCCAAGATGCGAAGGACTGCTCACACTATACTTCCACTCCTCGGCCCCTACCCACCGTCTGGAAGTGGTGAGCGACTTGCAGGAGCGCCCCACATGCCTTAAAAACCGGAAACAAGCCTTGGAGGTTAACCAGGTAACCACATGGGAGGCCATAAATTAGATCAAAAAAACAAAACACGCGTTATCTCCACCCCGCTTTGAGAGGGCTGAAACTTCACAGTAGTTGAAACATGATGTAGCAGCAATGTAGCATGCCTGAGGGGGCTCCAACCCTCTGCTATGGCTTCTTGTTACTACTAGCAACAAGTGCCACGCTAGTAGTAACAGGTGCCTTACTAGTAGTAACAAGAAGCTACTAGGAACAAGTGCATCGCTAGAGTAGTAACGAGTGCCTTACTAGTAGTAATAAGAAACTATTAATTTGGCATGGTTTTCACCTCCCGGATGTCAAATGCTGATTCTCAGCGTCTCCACCCGAATCTGCGGGAGCCGTCGCAGCGCGGTGGCAGTGAGGAGGCTTAAGGTTTGGGCATTGGGCGACACCGAGAGGTCCAACATCTTGCTAAACCACTCTCCTCCGTAGAGAAAGATGGGGCGGGCGTCATTGAGAGGGGCGGCAAAGAATAGATCTGAAGGACTTCTATGGCAAACATCGTAGAAAAGTGTGGTTTGGGTTCAGTGTTTTGGTTGGTGAAAGCCCAGAGAGCACACAAACGAATACGTGAAGGGGTAACGCCTTGCGAGGTTTGGGTTGGTGGTCCTAGCGTTTTATTCACATTTCATTGCAGGCTTCAGCTAAGCTCAAGCATGCATCAGTTAGCATCTGATCAAGCATATCCCATCCAATGGTCAAGCCAATGAGAAGCACAGTTGAAATGCATCGATCTTACCCTGTCCCTGTCCACATGTCTACACAGCAGCCACGTCAAGGTGAATACTCTTTGCCCTCGATGCTACGTGATCGGCAACAATGTGCAAAGGAAACGCTTCCCATCCGATCTGACAAGTGTCCCATCAAACCGACTTCACGTCGCTTGGCGGCGTAGTCTAAAAGCATGTTGAAGGATTTGACCTAGAGGTCAAGACTTCTTCACTCTGACACGATGAGCTACGAAGAAGGCGACTGGACTCCATCCTCTGACACAAAAACCCAACTCTCCTCAGTTCCCAGATTTGTTTCGAAAGCTCTTGCAGCAAGCCGGTGACAGTCATACGCGAAACCATTATTTAAAACACACACACACACACACACATCGGCCAACCGACTGTGACCAGACCAGAATGTCTGTCAAGTTGCCTGGGGGGGATTTCCATTGTTAGTGTTCAGGCAGCCCTGACCTCCAGCCATGATGAAATATTGTAAGGAAAATCTTGCACCTGGATCTGCACGCTTCAACAAAACAAAACATGAACTATATACATACATTTGCACTGCTTCATGTAGTGCAAGCCAGTCCAAGTCATATAAGTTCTTATTGGAACCGCTTGAGCCGATCAACAGCCACAGGCCCAGCTATCCCGACAAGCCACAGGCGACTGGCCTGGAGTTGCAAGCAGGCCCTGATAAAAGCACTCAGCTGACTCCTGATCGCTCAAATCCAGTGCAACTTCCAAGAGTGAGGCGAAGGTTAAAGTTGAAGGGTATAAACCGCAATCAATGGCTTGATCCTTAGTGATCGGTGCGGATCCATTGCGATCACAGATTGGGTGAAAGAAAACGGTCCATGAAAACGTCCGTACTTCCAAACTTGGGGGATGCATTGCCTCCAGGCTATTGCTGTACATCATTTATCATCACTGGTGCGCCCAAATCCAAGCAAATAAATGACACATTTTTGCTGGGCTGGACTTTGAACAGTCAGCCTGCTATGTTCCTGCACGCTTGCAGCCACAAATTGTCACGAATGCTGCCCAATATGTATGTATGTATGTATGTATGTATGTATGTATGTATGTATGTATGTATGTATTTTTTTCTCCTAGAGTGGGTGTGCACGATGCTCTTATGGCGGTCAACTAGGCCTTTAGCCTCATGTGTGATCCCCTTCAGAAGCAGTCCACAGTCATGTAGTCTTCTGGTTCGGTGGAAGCCTGCGCCACTGGGAGAGGAGCTGCCGCCGGTCTCTCCTCTTGTTGGTCAAGCTCCGTAGGAAAGTGGAGTCTCCTGGGTGTGGGTCTTCCATGTGGACCTTCAGAAGAAGGGCGTGCTCCACAGGTGGCTGCTTGTGTGGCAGCTGGATCCTGGGACTTGTGTGTGGCCGTGTGGCTGGCCTCATGCACTGGTGGAGGATCCTCAGTGGCAGGTTGTGGTGCCTGCTGTGCTGCCTGACTGGGTTGGCTGCGGAAGTACTCAGTAAGTGGTGGTGATCCGCCATTGGCTGCACCTTTGCATGGTTTGCGGATTGCTCCAGTAAGGATGACACGGTTTTGGCCATCGAGATGCAAACTAAGCCCACAGTGTGTGCAGGTCACCTTCGGTCCCTTTTGCCATAAGGCGTGGCTAGCATGACCTCCATGTGGTAGGACATACTCACGATCCAAACATGGACCGTCCACAAAAGTCTGGAAGGTTTGCTCATTGCAGCGTTTGTGTACATTGCATCCACATCGGACACATTTCATGTAGCCGGTGGTTTCTTCTAGTTGATGCCGCTCAGGTGGTGGTGTCTCAGCCGCCTGCTGTTGTAGAAACTGCTTGATGACTTGCTGGCGAGTCAGCTTCTTGGGCAAGGGCTGATGTGGGCTGGGTGGCTCTGGCATGGCTTCTTCAATGCTGAGTTGTGGACATTCTTGTTGTAGTCTTTCTCAATGACCTGAACAATGAGTGCTTGATGTACTCGTGTTCCACACACTCCACATTGATGTCCACTGCGGTGAGGAGCCCATCGATGATGGGGTGCTGTCCAAGGTCGTGTACATTGTGCAATCAGCTGTTTTTTGTATTGTTTTGTTTGCTTGCCCTGGTGTCGGTTGGCTTTCAGGTGTATGTAGTGCTCTTTGTTTTGGTAGATCTTGGCCAGCCTGGCAACTGCATGGGTGTAGATGAGCTTATGGTCGTCATCCAACACCTTTTGCCACTCCTCTTGCCGGCTGTCATGGAGGTCTTTGGCTCTCTCCCATGCCACCAGGGCTGCGTCTCGTTGTCGGCGGCGCAGCTGTGGTTCATTGCCTGGGGCCTCCGGTGTTCTGGTGTTGCGGCACACATAGAGTACCGTCACTCGCTGGAAGTCTGCTTGAGTCAGCTGTTCAAGCTGATCCAAAAAGGGTCCTCTATTTTTGGGCTGGGTCCAAGCTTCCCACACGGTGACCAGTTGGACGATGACTCGGACTGGCGTGGTGGTGTGTTTGGCGAGTGCTACCAGGCCTTCCATCAGAGCCCTGGTTTTGTTGTGGGGCTGGGTTGGCACGCCTGTGATGGCGCCGAGCCGCTGGAGTTGGCCCATGGACATGTTGTGCACACAAAGGCCAAAAACCCAAAGCTGACTTCTTGGATCGTAGCTGGACGGTGTTGCATCTAGTGTAAATGCCCACCCTTGATATTGATGTGGTGCTAAGGGTTGCAAGTCTTTCCACGTACCATGTCCCTGATACGGGTGCTGAATCTGTCTCTGATCTTGAGGTTCAAGTGGTATCCAGCCTGCACTCCAAAGAGGAGTTTCTTCCTGTGAGAGGATGCGCTCTGCCCAGTCTGGTGGCATGGGCTTGTGTCAAGATGTGCTTCGGTGTGGCCTGGACCTGACAGATAGGACACATCTTGGGTTTGCCATCTTCCTTGAAGTGAATGGCGCCCTGTACCCATGTGCGCAGGTGTGGTTTGTCCTCACCCGGGATGGTGCGTATCATCTGTCTGTAAGTGTGCCAGTCGATGCCTGCAAGGAGGTGTTGATGGTTCTCTCTGTTTGCCAAACGGGCAGTTCGCTGTGCTTTGGCTTCAGCCAGAAGGGCTCGTTCTAGCTTCCACCATGGTTCTTGGATGGACATGGCACTTTCCAGCATGAGATTGGTGCCTGATCTTGTCCAGGTAGGCAATGGTGGCAGCCATAGGGCCCTTGACCACATACCATGCATATTGTCGTTGCTGGAGGCTTGTGTGAAGCTCTGCCCATGCCTGCTCAAGGTGCTGGAGTTGATCCCTTGGCCAATTGTGGTAGAGGGTGTGCATTGCCTTGATGTGGTGCAAAATGACTTGGTCGGCTGGGTCAATGTATTTGTTGCTGTGCAAATCATAGGTACTATCCAGGAGGCCACCTGCGTGATGCCCAAGGTGGGTGGCCATGGCCTGTCGTAAGGCTGTCCTGTACCGTGGTGCTAGGCCCTGTGCCTCTATTCCCCAGAGTGCAACCGGTTGGATGCCTCCTCTATGTAATCTCAACCTTACCTTCAAGGCTGGTACCTTCAACGTCCTGAGCTTGAACTTCCTCTGTTTGGCCTTTTGGAAGCGCTGTCGTAGGACTGGGATCCGTCTTCTTCGAGCAGCCTGGTGGTCAATGCCCAAATCTCTCATGACAGAAGAGACCGGCTCATGGTCTTGTAGGAGACTCTTCAGTGCCTGATCTGTTGCCCAGTCAGTGGCGATGAATGCCGTCTTCTTGGGATTGACTTGGAGCTCTCTGTAGGCTTCAACTGCTTGTTGTGCTACGTTGATGGGTGTTGTTTCAGCCAGGTCAAAACCGACATCATCAACCCAACTGGATAGCTAGGCCTTGGGATGGTTTGTCTTCCATGGGATCAAAGCCAGTGCCAAGACGGCCTTCGCCAGGAGTGGCGCCTGGGGGCATCCCGCTGGGACACCGTTGTCGACATGGAAGAATGGGATCATCTCCTGTTCTGCAAGAATGGCTTTTGGTCCACTGTAAAGTTGCATGGCCAACTCAAGGAGGAGCGGTGGGTAGTTCAACCGCGATGCTTCCTCCTGCAGTTTCTCTAGCTTGATTGTGACGTAGAACGTGGACATATCCATCAGCACAGTAATGCCATGTTGTTGCCGGGCTTTGGTGACCTCTTGTCTAAGCAATCTCTCAAGGGCAACGTGGAGGACGTTGGCTCCTGGCCGTGCTTTGTCATGGTTCATACACTCAGGTAGCTGTTGCTGCCATTGGTCCAGGACAGGCTTGCGGAGCCGGCACCACACCCTCCACGGGGTGGATGTGAGGGTGATTGGTCTTTCCAGGCGTTGATTCTTGGGAAGCATCACCACTAGGTGCATTTGCAATAGTGTGGGCAACTCAGCTGTGCTCCCCATCCTTTGATACAACTGTAACAAGGGAGTCAATGCCAGTGGTGGTATGCTCTTGAGGAGCTGGGTGGAGACTGCATCAGGCCCACTGGCTCGATCAGGGAGGGCCTTGACGACGCTTTGGAGATGTCCTGGCGTGATCGGGTCCAGGTGGTGTGCTTGTTATTGGGCTGCCTGTTGTAGACTGGGTTTCGGACATGGGTCATTATCTTGTCTGATGCTCCAAAGTCCTCCCCAGTCTGCCAGTCGTTGATTCATGCGTCGTGGCATTGGTGTCATGCGATAAGGTCTCTCCCATGCGAGCTCACTACTTTTTCAAGCTCCTGAAGAGGCCTCGCAGCCCTTTGTGATGTCCATCTTGAAGCCATTGCTTGTATTGGAGCATGGTTTCCTCATTGGCAGCTGTTTGAGCTTCTTGGAGTTGATGGTTGATGGCTTGGAGCATCAGGTCACCTGCATGCGGGTTTTGGTATCGGTGCCAGTGATGACACGTGTCCAGGAACTGGCCCCAAGTGGGAGCCCCCATCCAGTGCTGGTGGGCTTGGCGGATCTGCTGCATGAAGCCTCGAATGGGGCCTTTGGTGCAGGTGTCAGGCTGTTGCAGTGCAAGATGAAATCTGGCTCGTAATTGTTCCCAAAAGGCGTGAGGCATGAGAGGCTTGGAGGTACTGTTCTGTCTTGGAAATCCAATCTGCCCATGCCTGTGCCGGCTCGTTGGGTGGGTTGCCATAGAGCTCAACCACATGTGCTTGGGATTGATACGTGGTCCATGGCCGAAAGTCGATGTCCGGTACCTTGGGCAGAGGTGGAAAGTGCTGCATTTGGCGGTGCTCCAGGTTGGCTGCTTCATTGTCAAATTGCAGTTTGAGGAGAGCATTCATGAGGTCTCCATGGAACTGCCCACTCCGTGAGGAGTGAAGTGGTGCCAGCCAGAGTGTTGTGAAGAATGGCATAATCAATGGTGTTGCCTGAAAGGACACTATAATCTGGCGTTAAGATCCCAAACTGGAATTTTGCTGGAAGCACCGTACTTGCTAGAGCACTGGGTGGGTTCTGCCAGTCTCCTATGACCACATATGGATGGGTGGTATGCGTCAACAGTGCCAGCAACTTTGCCAAAATGGCAGAGTTTGTGTCACTTTGCAGGGTCTCTCCAGTTCGAAGATAGAGTCCAATGACCAGGATCGTTGTTTCCGTTGCCTGCCATAAGAAACTTTGAAAGCCACAGCCTTGGATGGTGAAGTCTTCAAACTGCGTGAGTCCACTTGCTGGGTCTGCCAACACCAGTAGTCCTCCATGGGTGCCAGTGTTGTCCTGGTTCGTGGCTGCTGGGGTCCCAAAAGCAGTTCGACCTCTGATAGTGAAGTACTGACAGAGCTCATAGTGTTTCTGTGGGTCCAAGTGTGTTTCCACAAGGATGTAAATGCCACTTTCTCTGGTCCAGTACCAGTCGATCACCTGGCGGCCCATGTGGGTGACATTGCCGAAGTGAAGGACGTTGTGGTCCTGTGTATACCTGGCTCGCTTCGTTGGACTTGGATGGAGTGGAGGATCAAAATCCGGTTCCTCAGGCTTGGGAAGTCCATGCAGGACTTGCTGCGGAGTTTTGAAACAGTCCATACTGACTGCCCAGACTTGAGTGATTTGGCTGGCTAGACTGGGCGTGAGATGTGGAAGGTGAGTGGGTACCTTCCCATCGTCAGCTATCCACATCAGGTCCCTGTAAATGAGGATTGCAAAGTAGTGCCCTTCCTGATGTGTCTGGCCTCTGTGGCAGATGAGAACTGCAGGCACGAACTCTGTGGAAGTTCGTGCAAAACCATCAAGTGACCTGGGCATGGTGAATGTGCCATAGGGATTGAGCGGCTTGCTGTGTTTGGTCGGCAGACCTTCAACGGTGGTGTTCCTGGTCACATGTATGTATGTATGTATGTATGCATGTATGTATGTATGTATGTATGTATGATTATGTATGATTATGTATGTATGTAACGTAATGTTTTGTTATGTTATGTATGTATGTAGGTACGTAGGTATGTAGGTATGTATGTATGTAGGTAGGTAGGTATGTATGTATGTATGTATCTACCCTTCTCAGGCAAACTCTGCCGGACACAAGCAGAGGAAGGTATGCTCAACAAAACCAGTGACTGCACCGCAGGCCACCCCGCATATCCACTTCAGGCTCTCATCATCTCGCTCATCATTCGAATCCAAAACTCTACCTTCCTTTGTGTGTGGTAATCTACGTTTAGATGTATGCGCTCCACCTCTTCAATCTATATTTGTTTGTTTTCCCGAATGCGTAGCGAAGGGTTCCCGTTTATAGTTGGGGGTCTGGGGGTTGGAGCTGTGTTTGCATGGCTTGCGCCGTGTCGTCGTCTCTCGTCGTTTGTCGTCGTCTCTCGTCGTCGTCGCGTCTCAAATTTGCTGCCATTGGGGGAAGCTTTTGCAAGTGACTTTTCATGGATGTGTCACGTGTCAGTTTGCGCCGCTATTCCATTGTGATTTGCATGACACCGACATGTCGCGCAAGAAACGTGATGCATTTCGCTGCACAGGCGCAGCGTTTTGTGAGATCCGCAGTTTGCTGCGCAGTGCCATTGGGATTAGCGTTTGGAGAGTCGTGTTTTTGGGGTGTTGGATGTGGCCGTGCCATTAGGATTTGCGTTTCAGGGTGTGGCATCGAAGCTCGGTTTTCGTGACAAGTCTCAGCTGAAATGGCGATTTTGGTGGATGGGAGTGTGCTCTGAACGGGTCGAAATCATTCCAAACGTGTGGTGCGGTGCAAATCTTGTTGAAGCTCACATGCGATGATATTGTCACTTTTCGTGGCAGGCGCAGGACTTCGTGCGGGTTTTGAGGCGTGGAAGTGCGATTCTCGTGGCAGGCACAGGGAATCGTGAGGTTGCGAGGTGTGAGGGAGGTGACATTGCGTGGCAGGCGCAGTACTTTGTGCGCGTTAGATGTGTGGATGGGGAAAGATTCGTGGCAGGCGCAGGGAATCGTGAGGTTGTGAGTTGTGGTAGAGGTGAATGTCGCTGTCACATTGGGATTGGCGCGTGAGCGGATGTTGTTTGGAGGGGCTGGAATCGCGAAACTGCTTGGCAGGGCTGCGTGATGTGTGTGCTCCGATGGGTGTTTCCGCTTGACTTTTGGAGGAAGTCTCGAAAGAAACGCTCGTTTTGCAGACTTTGACGTGTGAGTTTTTGAGGAAGTCTCGTACGAAACGCTCGTTTTGGAGACTTGACGCGCAACCCTCTGCGGAGATCGTGCGTGTCGAGTGTGCGAAATGCAGGCGAGAGTGCGATTTGACCCATGCGCGCGCAACCCTCTGCGGAGATCGTGCGTGTCGAGTGCGCGAAATGCAGGCGAGAGTGCGATTTGCCCCATGCGCACGCAACCCTCTGCGGAGATCGTGCGTGTCGAGTGCGCGAAATGCAGGCGAGAGTGCGATTTGTCCGGTGCCCGCGCAACCCTCTGCGGAGATCGTGCGTGTCGAGCGCGCGAAATGCAGGCGAGCACTGGTGACTTTGTAGTACAACTTGAGTACGCGGAGCAATCTGTGGAGCTGGAAGCTGAGAACTGGCGACCTTGTAGTGCAACTGTAGTACGCGGAGTATCTGGGGAGCTGGAAGCTGAGAACTGGCGACCTTGTAGTACAACTTTAGTACGCGGAGTATCTGGGGAGCTGGAAGAGAGTCCCACAAGAGTGTCCCAACAGTGTCCCGCTACATTGTCTCACAAGAGTGTCCCTTGTTTAAAGGAGTATCCCACAAGAGTGTCCTACAAGAGTGTCCCACAAGAGTGTCCCACAAGAGTGTCCTACAAGACTGTCCCACAAGAGTATCCTACAAGAGTGTCCCACAAGAGAGTCCCACAAGAGTGTCCCACAGAGTGTCCCACAAGAGTGTCCCACAAGAGTTTCCTACAAGAGTGTCCCGTAAGAGTGTCCTACAAGAGTGTCCTACAAGAGTGTCCCACAAGAGTGTCCTATAAGAGTGTCCCACAAGAGTGTCCTACAAGAGTGTCCCACAAGAGTTTCGTACAAGAGTGTCGCACAAGAGTGTCCCACAAGAGTGTCCCACAAGAGTGTCCTACAAGAGTGTCCCACAAGAGTGTCCCACAAGAGTGTCCCACAAGAGT
>CAXAMN010026461.1:116629-147717 GCA_963970005.1 Durusdinium trenchii
GTGTCCTATAAGAGTGTCCCACAAGAGTGTCCCACAAGAGTGTCCTATAAGAGTGTCCCACAGGAGTTTCCTACAAGAGTGACCCACAAGAGTGTCCTACAAGAGTGTCCTACAAGAGTGTCGCGTAAGATTGTCCCACAAGAGTGTCCTGCAAGTGACCCACAAGAGTGTCCCACAAGAGTGTCCTGCAAGTGACCCACACAAGTGCTCTACAAGAGTGTCCCACAAGAGTGTCCTACAAGAGTGTCCCACAAGAGTGTCCCACAAGAGTGTCCTATAAGAGTGTCCCACAAGAGTGTCCTACAAGAGTGTCCTACAAGAGTTTCCTACAAGAGTGACCCACAAGAGTGTGCTACAAGAGTGTCCTACAGAGTGTCCCGCAAGAGTGTCCTACAAGTGTCATTTGGACATATTAGTTTGTCGAACGTGTTTGCATTCGGGTTCGTGGGTTCCATCTTGTTTCTTAAAGTAGAGTATTATTGAATCAAATCTTGCGTGCTAATTAATCATGGATTTGGCGCAAGCACCTTCCAGCATACTTGCTCAAACTACTGCAGTCATTCTCATTCTTTCTTCGTGGATGTGAGCCACGGTTGACATTTATAACTAAATCCGAGATGTGGTGAGAGCATTATCAAACATCATTGTTCAGGTTGAGTGTATATACTGTAGTATTATGGTTTTGTGCTTGGGCATACTTCCGTAAATATTGAGCGTACCTCTACCGCATGTCTTGGACGCCTCGATGCGTCCGCACACCTACACACACACCGCAAACTTAGACACAATTGCAAACGCCACACCCCGATTATACAATTTTTCTTATGCTAGTTCTCTTTCAAGTTTAAACAGGGCCCGCTGCTTTGTTCGTTGGGAAACGAGGTTGGGAACAGTGTTGACAACGTGCATGATCACCCGATTTGCCAAATGCTGATGGTTGACGTTGATTCTATAATTACAAACTTTGATCGCAGGTTTTTTCCCTCTATCTTTGGTCATGTTTTACTCAGATACCTAACTTGCCCAACACGCTAGGCCGCTCCTACCCCATCTTTTCGGGGTTTGGTTCAGGGCACCTGGCACAAAACACTTTTCAAGTCTGTATCATTAAGCCATACACTTGTCACCAGTAGCAGCTCTTTATCTTGGAAGGACATCCAGAAAACCATCTCAAAAGAATCCTGGAATCCCTTGAAACGGCATCTGCTTGGAACACTAAATGCATCCAAATATGCATCCAAATGCTTTTCCCAAATCTTCGTGGTGCGTTTCTTCCATCCACATCCCTTCTCACAGTCTGAGGTTCTCGGCTGCGTCTATCCCTGCCAGGGCTCGTACCACGTCCGTGCTGCGACCAGATCCTTGGCCTCCGCCTTTTGCCGGATCACCGCTTCATAGGCACGGCGCGCAGCGCTGTCCTGCGCGTGGCGAAATTTCAGCACTCCACCATGGAAGGTTGCAAAACTGAATAGAACTACCACACCCCACTAGCAATGCTTCGAAGAAGCCAAGAACATGACAAATCGAGCATCGCCAGCATCGGCAGTAGGAGGGAAGGAGGGAATGTTAGTCCATACTGCCGAGAAAGTTCTCTTACTAATGTTGGCTCCGAATAGTGGATCCATGAGGTCCATGCCAATGAAAGAGTAGACGGAAGAAACATTGAGCGTTACAGGTCAATAAGTTGTTATTGGAGGGTTCAATCTGCGGATGGTTCACATTCCCCCCGGTTTTCACAAAGGGTTTCTTTGATTCTGCTCCGTGAATCCAACGTTACAGCAGTAACTTTGGACTCTCAAGGGCGACATAGCTGCTGGACTCGAGCAACCAAGTTCTTCTCGAAGGTGTGGGGAGGTTCTATTCAGAATGACAATTACAACATATGCCAAAACAATAAGTGCGGTTATGTGCGGTTGTATTTGGGATCTTTTTTCGCGGCTGTGGTTTCTCTATTGTTCCTCAAGTGTAAATGGAAAGCTAGCGGTTGGTAGAACAAATAACTATCCAGGAGGCCTTGTTCCATGTCCATTATTATTTCAGGACGTCTACCAGAAGCCTATATATATATAAGTAAACAAAAACGTCAGTCGCAGGGCGAACAAGCATGAGACAAGCGCGTCATAATCGAGAAGGGAGTAAAGAATGAGCGAGTTTTGTTCATATGATGCACTTGGGTGGTTGCTTGAGGCGAACCAAAACTCAACAACCTGTGGAGCTGGGCACAAAACAAACAACAAGAGTAGCAAAAGTATAGAAGGCCAGAAAAGCAAGAATAAAGTCACGCAAACTCAAGGCTTAAAAAGCAACTGGTACAAAGCAACGGCAACAAAGGCCATAGAAAGCACAAGCATTTAAGAAAGGGAAACAATACGCCACAAGAAGACGCGAAGCAGGAAAGTAAAGAAAAGCAGGAGAAAAGCCAGGAAGAGCGAGACAAGTGCAAAGAAGCAGGACAAACAAGAAAAGCAAAAGAAATCACGGGAAGCAATGAAAAGCAAAGGAGAAGCAAGGATAAGCAAAACAAGCACAAAAAAGCAAGAAAAGCATGATACATCATAGAGAAACAATAAACAATGAAAAGCGGGAAAAACTAAATCCCCAAACACCTAAACGCAACACAACATTTTCCCGCCCTCCAACAATAAGCAGTTTTGTCCATGTCTTTCTACTGTCAGCTGGTGGAGAGTGGTTCGGGTGGTTGCGAGGCTGTCCACCTTGCACAGTTCAATTTTAGAGATCGCGATGGCGCAATCCACTGCCTTCATCATTCGCATGGTGATTTCGGAGGCGTTGGCACCGGCCTGAGCCAGTCGGCCGTCCGCATCTACACTGCGGTGTAAAGGAGGGGAAGTCATGTGAACGAATGCTGGGGACATCTTACGCCAATGCTCTAAAGAACCCACAGTAACTATAGTTATATAAAGTATAAACAACTATACAATATATAATATATACTATTGTCACTAGTCACTTTTCTTCATCAGTGCAGGTTCGCATTCGGGTGAACTGAATGGCCTTGTTCGAGCCCTAGTTACCCTAGTGGGGGCCATCTAATCTACCGGGACACTGCAAAGTACCTCAATGCTAACGTGCCTCTCACCGGTTCTCAACCTGATGAGCTTGACGTCTCTTGTATAAATCTCCCAGGCCTGAACTACTCGCTTGATCCACTGTTCAGCCATTGAAGTGTTGCCACTCTGCAAGGAGCAGCTGAGGAGCCGCAAGCACAGGGACCTTAACTTGCAACCAGTCTTACTGGTAGGGTAGGTCATCTTTATGTCTTCAGCCAAATCTAACGGCCTGCACAGTAACACTGGACATGCGCCGGGGAAAAACAGACTTGCAAGGACCTCTTACTACCGATAAGAGAAGTCACTGGCGGACTTTCCATTGAAAGGCTGAGTGGCTGATCCACCGTAGCATTCTGGTCTTCTTGCTGCTGGAATGCCTGACCCAGAGAGCCTTCTTTGACAAAATCATGCGCAAACCACACTTCTTTTTGACTTGCTAAGATGAATCAACACTACGGTGGCACCACAGTTTGCTTGGCTCAGCCCCACTTCTCGTTGTCGATTTTTCGGTGTTGAATGAATTCAATGAATGGCGAGGTTAGATTCTGCTGTTTCACGAAAACATCACACTCTGGTTTGCGGAAGATCCACAAACACCAGGACTGCCACCTGTTGATGATGCATCACCGGACGTGCTTTGGGGGTTTCTTGGACCTAACAGCACCCCCCAGAGACTACAGCAGCAAAACCATTGGTTGGAGGGGCACAGGCATTGTGGCAAAACATACCGTGCGCCGGAAGAATTAACATTGCACCAGCTGGGGGATCGGGCGCGCGATGAGGTAAAGATGCGAAATGCCAAGTCTGCCAAGTCAAGTCAATCTCGGAACTCATCTCATGTCAAAACGACGAATAGCAAAAGCCTTGGGGCCTTCAAACGAATTTGGCAAAACTCATCATATGCCCGATAACCCATCACAGGTTGAGGCTGTGCATCGAATGCCTGAAACCATCTCTCTGCTCCCTCCAGATTGCACCCTCGTGCGGCAGCTCTGAGCAGCGCTTCTGCGGCCCCCGGGGGAAGTGATGCTCCCGAGGATGCGTTGTGGAGGATGGACAGCCATCGCTCGGCTACAGGCAACGGAACACCTCAAACAACAGCAGGCTACCGGAACCGATGATGGCACCATCGTGCTAGATCATGGACTTGGGATGTCTTGGGGTCCAGGGTCCCAAATGTACCACATACCTGCGAATGAATTGTTGGTCGTCCTGCCTTTGAACTTTAAATCAGCGTCCAAGTCTTCGACCGTCGGGAGAACTGCAGCTTTCAAGCGTTTCACGACCGGCGCCAAGCGACATTGCCCAATGACCTGCCAAAGATTGGCTGCCTTGGCGAGGTGGCAACCAGTCAAAAAAAGGTGACGAAAGAAGTGCTAAACATTGACCAGGATCACTGATCCTGATCCTTTGGGTCATGACTTGGATTTCAAACATGTTCAAACGATCTTCAAATCACCCCGCTCTCAAGAATCCCAGTTCCAGGACCATCCGATGTTGTTCATCATCTGAGCGTACCACAAATTCATTGATTTTCTTCCTCAATTGTGTGGACCCTATCAAATCGATGGTCGATAGCGGCAAGCTCTTTTACTCAATGCGTCAACAAACCAATTGCGGCTTGAAGCTTTAGGTCTGCTTATATAGGGGGAAACCAGTCGTTGCCACATGTCAGTGGGCATAGTCTAGCTCCCTTAAGACCGCACATGAACGCACATGTTTTTGCTCGGCATGTCTGTTGGGTAGGTTTGCAATTCCACTGCACGGCACAAAGACACATGCACCATCCCGACCACTCTAGCTACCCCCTCCCCACAGATCCACATACCCTGTGAGAAGGTGGTTGGGAATCGATACTGTTTATAGTATTTCCGGCGCTGTGCATGAAAGCAAATCCAGGATCCAACATGGAATAGATCCAACAACATCAACCACACCGGAAGGCTTTTGGAATCATAGACCCCTCGTTCTCCATGGTCAGGGCACGGCCTCAGGTGCTGCAGGTGCGAAGCTGGCGGCGGTGCGTAGCCACTGCTCCGCTGCGGGGAGATCACTCCTCTTGGCGGCGTCGCAGGCCAGTAGGATGCACCTGCGAGTTCGATCAACTCACCCAACCAAAGTAAAGTCTGGGATTCCCAAACCGAAAATGCTGTCCTCTTACTTTCACACTTAGTACAGGTTTGAGGTAGTGTTCAAGTGACACATTGAGAAACCCTTAGGCTGTGGAACAGACCTCAAAATACCAGCCAAGCACCAGGAAAATCATGAGCAAAGGCAAAGTTTGTTTAGAGCTCCCTCGCGCTGACACCCACTTGTCTTGGTATAAGAATCGGTCTGAACACCAATCTGGCAGGTGGACTGAAGACTTGCAATAAAGGTTGTGCGTTTTGGCCACCCCCACCATCCTTGAAGAATTCCAGTCAGAACAGGTGTAGCGAGTCCCCCCAACAGCTTATGCTCCCTGCGATTTAAACCTGGCAGCACACTCTGTCCATGCCCATGCCCGCCCTGTCCCTTCTCACAAATCGATATTCACGGCACATATTGGGATCTGGCTTCTCTTCCATCAATCCTTCATCTTGCAACTCCGAGAGCCATCTAGGCCTCAAGACTCAAACCCAACAGGCGGTTTTAAAGGAGCGCATGCCTCTTCTTGCCAGTGTTGCTGGACAACTCTAAGACCTAAAGCCATGGCTAGGCTCAAACACGTGGTAGCCCAAAGCCTCGACCTTCAGTGATGTTTGCTGGCACCCTGCCTCCCTGTTTGATCGCCAGCAGCGTGCTGGATGGAACAAAGCAATTCAACAACCACTTGGAATACCATGCTGGCCCACTGCTCCACAACCGAAGGCTTTCCCATGACTTGCCTGACATGTCAGCCTACAGGTCCACCCGTGATCTCTCACTCCAATAGCTGCCAAGTACAGTAATTTGTTGGGGCTCCCAAAGCCTCATGCATGGAAACATAGATGCGCACGAGCACTCCAAAGTGAACAGCATTCCAGACTGGCAGTGTTCATCGACCATGTGTTCAGGATGTTTGAGGGCCTTTGGTTTTACTGCCAATGTCCAAGTCAAACCCTGCTTCGCCGGGCGGCAGCTTCTGCTTTGAGGTCTTCTCCGCGCGCATCGCTGACCGTGAACGCCAGTGTGGCAACAGGTGGAGAGAGAAGGCGCAAGAGCGCCTGGGCACTTGGCTCCAGCGCTGATGTTCCAACGGGTTTACGTTGTCAGTTTGCTGTGAAAAGGGCCCGTGACACGCAATTTTATTCAAACAAGTGCTCCTGTGCCCTTTGGAAAGTGTAGCACCGATACTAATGGATGGCGGAAGAGTGCGGCGTTCATGCACTTACACAAATACAGAACAAGGAGAAGTATCCCCTGGAACTAGTAACTAGTGGAACCCCAAACAGCACATGTTTTCACAAAACTGGTCATCCCTCCGCATCCTTGCGCATGGAGGGATAGCCTCATCCGTCCATCAACCTTCCTTCAGCTGAGGTGCAGCCCATTGCACGTTGTGCGTAGGACTTCGCAGGCACAAAGCGCACAGCCGAGCGCTGCAACTGAAGCCAGCAACTTTGCCATGTCACTTGATCTGCGATCTGCAGAAGTTGGGCCCAGCGGCTGGCTTTGCGCCCCAAACGGAGGCGAGAAAGGAAGGAAGAAAGAGTTTGACCGACCATAAGTGAGCGCAGTTGTTCTTACTCAATATGTGCCATGTCTGACACACAACTGATGAGACACAACCCTGCACGGCTAGCGGCTAACGGCACATGGACATGGGCCCGTCAATCGGGCTCAATCTGACAAGACAACGATAGATTGACAGTTTACATCAACTCATTCAAAGTGTGGGCTGCAGGACATGTGCTGGCTATCGAGCTAAGGGAGTCTAGCTTGGGTATCGATTCAACCATCAAAATTGATGTGATGTTAGGATTGCCAGGGCCTTCTTTGAGCCCGGTCTGCAGTTGTCGTATCAGTCTGCTTTGGTGCAGGTCAAGACTCGCCAAACCTGGTTCATGTAAGTTGGGAAATGTCATGAAGGTCCTCACTCCGCAAACCTGGTTCACGAGCCTCAATCCCCCACGCTGTCAAACCTTTGAAATGTCTGGGCCTCCTGTGGATGCAACTGTGTTGGGTGGAAGAAAGCTGGTGGATTGGTAAACTGCTTGTCCTGCCTGGTCCGAATCCCACACTTCAGCCATTGGACCCAAGAGATCATGTTGGAAGTACCACACCAAAATGGACTGTACGGGGGGACCTCGGAAGATCTTGAAAGAAAACTAAGCTAGTGAGCTCCGGTCCAACCGTCTGCGGGCAAAGATCTGCCAACCCCGCTGGCCTAGAACACCTGCGGAGACTCCGGCAGACCTGGGAGAATGAGAAACACTGAGGTCAATTGTTCAACCCATTCACTTTTTGCAATACAGCAGGGCGTCGGTTCCTTTATTTGGGGGAGTGTTCACCGGCCTTGCCAGCGGGGTGCACCTATAAGCGGCACAAAACTTCAACCACAGCAAATGCAGCACCTTGCTTCCTTTAGCATGTCGCGCATTGAATCTGACCCCACCCACTTCCAACAGGAGCAACATCCAAGCGCGAGGGTCAAAAATGACTTTAAGGGATTGGACTTCCCTCACCAAAAGGATGAGCAACTAATAGCATCCAAAACTCCAAGAAGACAAAGTTCCTCTTATATACAGTGCATATATATATATATATATTATAATATATAGCTTCTCCACTCTGTCCACTAGGGCATCTCACACTCCACCGCGGATGGTCCCAGAAGTGGCACCAGTACTGGCGAAACCGACGTGAAGGACGGTTGGCCAAAAAGCGCAGTTGTGGCCCCTCGTTTAGGCAGTCAACAGTAAACATCCGTAAACTGAGATAGGTAGGACTATGTAGGACAAAAGGAGGGGGCTTATCAAGTCACCCACGATGTCTAGTGCAGTTTGGCGTGTGTCAAAGCACTTTCGGAGGATGTATATATAGTTGGATCAATCTGGAGGAGAAGTATAAACAAAATATGACAAGATGTTTTCGAACAATGGGTATCCCAAAACCTTAGGTAGGTCAAAAGGCTGATTTCATCGATTCGGTGTGGCTTGACATGGCTTAACAATCCTCCACGATCAATACAGGGCTTAACTTATTCAATCTTATTCCGCCGTGCAGGATTTGGGGGATTCGATGTCCCAGCGGGTCAATCGGTACACCTGTGGTACGTTGGGCTTTTTTGATCCAGAGGATTCCAGTGTATGATGCTGGTCGGGCAGTGATGGCCTGCACCACAAGGAGATCAACCGATTCTTGGCAAAGAGTCGGGAAGGATCCTTGTTGCTTTGGGAAGCACTGGGAAGTAACAGGAAGCTACTAGGTGGAGGCCATCGCTATTAGGTTGGAGGCCATGGCTACTAGTAACAAGAAGCTACTAGTAATATCTGGTAATAATCTATCCTGGCATTGCATTCGAGGTTCGTGACTACCACCCCACTCCGAGCCGGTGCGCCTGCGCATCCCTCGCCGGTTCTCGTTCACAGTCTTCTTCTTGACCTTCCCGGAAACACTCTAGTTTGATTGTCATAGGTCCCCTCCAGCAAAAGCTGTCCGAGCAGTCACATGCATCTCCAATGGACAAAGCAGCAATAACGGAGCAGAATAATGTCTTGATCATCTTGGCTTTTATGTGTTTTTAAATGTTTGAAGCTTTGACCATCGTTGTTGCAAAAATGGTGCGGCATATTATTTTCTTCGATTCCCCAGTTTGATGCCACCTCAATCCGCTCAATCTTGTGGCGATGCCAAGCACACAAAAGCTCTTGCTGTTGCAATGCCAAAGCTTCAGTGTCTGGTCAACTGCACAGGCAGGTGCCCTGCAAAACACGAACTTCTTCGAACCTCCTTGGGCAGCTCATAAACGGGATACGGCTCCTAGAGCGTGAGGACAAATGTTTCTTGGTTGCGATGTGCCCAGAAAGACAGCATCCAGAAGGTTGAGAGCCGGCTACCCCCCCCGCCCAATAACAAGACTCTTAGTCTTAGTCGCTCGCAGCGGGCTGCGGGAACACCTCAACTGATGAGAACACATCACAGCGAGTTTTCGGATTGAATGTTCCTTCATAGCTTGCGTCTGTTTTCATAGCTTGCGGCTGTTCTCATGGGGGCAAGACTTTGCTGATGTCAAATAGCTTACTGATCGGACTCAGTCATTGAGTCTGGATGGTATATATATGTAAAGAGAGAGAGAGAGAGCGTTCCCTAGAAACATTCAGAAGCGGAGGCACACTCTGTTACAAACAAGTTGTCCGAGCTGAGGAGTCTGCCTCAGTCACGCTTGCTCTGCCCCTGAAGCATTCTCCAAACACCCAGCTACTGGCATCTTCCCCTATATGTCCTATATTTACTAATGCCCAGGGAGGACCAAGACACACAGAACTCCAAAATGTAAAGAGCCTCTCCTGCATGGTGAAGAGGCATCCTGGCTTCTTGACCTCACTGCCCACCAGCTTCTATGCGCGATTGGTCCATCATCAGCCGTAATATCGATCATGTTGAGATAGCAGCGGGGGTTCTATTCTCAGACCAAGGCAATGTGGCATGTCAATGGCAGATCTCAGTCTGGCGACCCCCTTGGACACCCCACCGCCACACTCACAGCTGCTTGTGACTCCTTTTCGCAAGCCTCGCAGAAGTCACATGGTCTGGGCATGTGGCTCTGCTCGATGCTCCGATTGAGAAGAAAATGCACATCGGTCCGGAAATCAGCCCCTCAAATCAAGCTCAATTCTCGGCGACAGCTGTTAGCGATCGACTATGAACACCCAGCCCGAGCCCACCTAAGATCTCAATCTGGTACTGTCTGGACAATACATATGAGACAAATGATGGCCGCTAAAGGATCCTGCTTGACCATGGATTATTCCCGCTTGGCCTGCTGAATCTGCTCGTGTTTTGGGACAGGGGCTGTCGCAAAGGCATCCTCAGGAATTGGATGCTCGCGGTCGCTTTGGGGGTTCATCATGCCAACCAATCACCCACCCTCAACTGGACCCCCTCTTCAAGCACATTTCCAGAGGAGGGTATATAAAAATAACAACAATAATAGTAGTAATAATTGTAATAGTAACAATAATATATATATATATATATACATATATTAGGCAATGAATATCCAGTTTACAGTATATATATGTTTCCAGTTTCCACATAGTGTTGTTCATTATGCATGCATAAACAACATAACTCAGCTCAAGCATCTCTAAGGAGCAGGGTCTACCGGTATAGTATAGGCACTTGCATGGACGCCAATTACTTCCAAACCCAGTCAGTTTCAGTCTGATCAGTTCATGAGAAAAGCCAACACAAACTGCCTGCGGCAGTCCCTCTCAGCATGCGGCATAAATATCCCAACCAGTCACATTGACCTGGCGCTGGATGTCAACACATTGTAGCATGGAAATTGGTGTATTCATTCGGCGATGCAAAGAAGCAACTCGTCGATCTTCTTAAGGATCGTTCCTTCTGCTGACCAATCTGCACTTCAGTAAGCAAGCTTCGTTCCTCACAAAGTGGCCTTGGCCAAGACATGTTGCCCATCACGAGCGCAAATGCATACGCGGTAAAACCACGCATGACGCTATCAGTATGAAGACTTGTCCCGAGGAAACATGCTCAGCACAGTGCAGAACACAGTGCAGAACATGCTCAACACAGTGCAGTCATTGACAATTCATGCTGAGGCTACAGTGCAGGAGAAAACTGTAAGAAACGCTCAATTATAGGCTGAGGCCTGTGACACGATCTACGGTCCTTCCTAAAAGAGTTTCCATTGCCTTTGACCGGCCGTAGTACCTTCACAAGAGGTCATTGGAAAAAATAAGCAACTTCTTCGGGACCAAAGAATAACAAACACTCTCGAACACCATTAAGCTCTTACAAAAGAAACGGCTTTTCAAATACCTCTGGGAGAGGTTGCGCATCTCACGGATCCACGGATTTCGTTGTTTCATTTTTAGCTAGGGGGACGTAGATGTAAACATGATGCTGAATGCGGGCCCACGGGAACAGTTTCCTGATTCAAAACTAAATCACCATCCGTGGTTGTTCATTGTTCATGACCACCTTGCTTCGCCCCAGCGCTTTGCACAGTTTGGCGCAACAAATCGAGTCCGACACCGTTCTGTGCCTCTGCAGTTCCCCACGCGACGTCGGCGCCTCGGCAGTCTCCTGTGAAGGAGCTGCTGCGAAGACCTCCTTGCTCTTGTGCGGCCTGGCGCTGGCGATGCGGCGCCATCCCGGAGCAATGGGAAAAGACCAAAACGTGTGAAACCAACACGAGCGGAGATGTCAACAAAGGAAAGCCGGGCCGCCAGAAATCAAAGGAAAGCTTGTGTTTTGGATTCTTGCGGAGAGGTTGTCCCATTCTGACAATTCAAGCATTGTGTCCTGTAAGAAGTGTCCTCTCATGCTGCTTGCCACACTGATCGAGTTTGGAGTGGTTCAGCTTTAAAAAAGGAAAGCGATGTTTGTTCTGTTGCTTAACCCATGGTGTCTGCAACATCAGCTGCGTTGGTTCTTGCCGGAAGCTGGGTTGCAAGCCATGGCATGCCACGGCCTTTTGGCACGCCAGTCGCAAGGTTACAGTATCACCACCCAAAAGGATCCAAAAGGGTTACCCTGCCAAACACAACACCGACACTGTGATCTGGACAATGGATTCCCTGTGAACGACCCATTTGATATTGTCCATCTCCCATGCCAGTGTTTGAGAGTGTAGCTCCTGCCTCAGCCCCTGGTGGCAACAGTGTGTCCGACACGACCCCAAAGTGCTACCACTGATAAATTGTACAAATCTTCTTCCCTCACCCATGGGGTGCTATTGAAAAAATACTCTTGCAAGCTCCTGCAGCCATGGCTGGTCTGCCGGTGCTACCATCAATCAAGGCTTTGGGGGAGCTCCGTCGCGCAAAGTACTAAACACCTTGAATGTCTCAAGCTGTTCGGCCAAGGCTCTGATTGATGGTCTGAGCATGCTGCTCCTTGTACTGATCACCTCAGACCAAAAGACTTTTACCGGACCCGCCCATCGCTTTGATGGTGTTGCTTCAATCCAGCTTCGACCAATATCATACCAGTTCTCTAAGCAATAATTCTGTGCTGAAAGCTAGTCGTTTGTTCCAGTCAACGCACGCAAACAACATGGATGTGCTCAAAATACGTTGGGACATTTTTATGTGTGAGTATATATACAGTATATATATATGTGTACATATACTCCCGTATGCCTCATGAAGTAGAGCACCAATATGCCACCCAAGGCACTGTCAGCCTTTGATGCACAAAGCTCTTCGTAAGCCTCCCAGGGCAAAATGCACTTTGTTCTCTTCAACCCCGCTCGTGTACTTTGCGGGGCTATGCATCCAATGTCTGCGATCCTTGGATGGGAAGACTTTCTAACTCCCAGCACAGTCCGACGCGCAGGGAAGCCATCTGTCATGTTCGCACCAACCTTGTTCCTTGCGGCAACCGTGCTAGACCTGAGAAGAACAGGAATCCGACAATAAAAAGACATGCTTTCTTCAGCAGCTAAAGCTAAAGTTCTGCAAAGCAAGCCTGCTTGCCTACAACTACAGCACCTCAAAAGGCCCACTCTGACTGGATGCATATTCACAAATACTGACCAAGTAAGGCTTGCAACGCTCGTGCTGCTTGCAAAGTTCCAGAAACTCCCAACCAACTCAGAAGCGCGCAGGGCATTGTCCAGTGAGACACACAAAGATGGGAACACCAGCAACGTCTCTGTCTCAGTCTCACCCAGCACCTGAGAGTTGCTCCGGCAGATTGTGAGCTTCAAACGTGGCACTGTCGACTTCGGTCATCTTTAGGTCGATTGACATGTCTTGTCAGGAAAAATGGGGGGAGTGGTAATCTGTTTCCACTACTGATCACAACTTTTCACGCCCTGATGAAAAATGGGAAGTGAACTCTTTTTTGATTCGAGGGCCTTTCACACGACTGCACCTCACCAGAACTCCGGCGGTGCGCAAGAACAGGAAACACTCGACTTACAAACCTTACAATGAACAGAACAGCATACGAAAACACACAATCTTTGCTTTTTAGGCTTTTGGGGGTCTGCAACATTTTGATGACTACGTCAAACAAGGTTGCATGGATACATCGGATACATGTGTACAGTATACATGCAACATGTATGTGTGTGTATATTTATACACATACAGTCGGATCCATAGGGAACAAAACAAATCTGAAGCATCAACTAGCATCAACCTACTCAGTGGCTCATGTTAAAAGCAAAGGACGTGCCATACTCAGCTTTCAAACGGCTGAGGATGTTGAGGCCCTGGCAATATCAATGCTGCGTTCAAGCTCGTCTTTGGAAAGCGTCGCCTGCTTGGGCGCTTTAGCCTGCACAGGAGGTAAGCAAGTTCAGGGAGTGAGGATGCAGCTTTATTAGGTGTGGCACACAAGTGAAGGAAATGGAAGGAAGACGAGCCGTTGCACCCCAAAGTTTACCCAGACTCGGCTTGCAAGTGCCATGTCTCAAAATCAGGGGGCCAAGCAAACCCCCATGCCCATGCAGTGAAACCGGTAACTACACTAAGCAAAACATGTTTCTTGGGTTGTGATAGCTAGCTCGTCTGCCTGCAGTCAGAGAAAAGGTAGACACATCTGCTGGCGCCTTGATCTCAGCAGCTGTGGGCGGTAGCTTCTCCTGGCGACTGAATTTTATTTGCCTAATGGGGGCTCGGCTGGTAGAAACTATTCTTGGATTTCCTCGAGGACCCCGAATACAGCACCAGATTCCAAACAGGCAACATAGAAACACGACCCTAGCAAAACCAGCTGTTTTTTTGTCGAACAAGCCAAAGGGATATTGAATAATATTGAACACAATTTAGCTTGGGAGTGGAATGCACTCTTTTATTTGTTGGGAGGTCAGTGCCCCACATGTTGGGTATGGCAAAGAGACGGCAAAAGTCCAGGGCTGGTGTGGAAAAGAAGCAATCTGTTGTGGAATTCTGTAGTGTGGGTGTGGGCAGTCATTTTCCCAGGCGGTGGCCTCTTAGATCCTGACGGCTGACAGGCAAGTTTCACGAGGACTATCTTTTTGAACTATATGGTGACTATATGCAATCAAGCTGCAAGAGCCCAAGTGAAGAGTGCAGCAGTACTAAAACATACTACAAGAAATCTAAAACAACAGCAAGTCAACCGTCCATGAGGCAGGGGTATTCAACATGGGTACTCTGCTGAAGTTCACGCATGACCATGGTAATTAACGTAATTAACCTGGTGTGGCCTGGAATGCTAGATGTTTATCCCTATGGGTTCCAACGGGGAGTGAGGTCTGTTCATGCCTGTTCCTTACAGATCCATTTCTCCTTTAAAGAAATGTTTCCAAGAAAAACGGCGCCCGCACCGCACAGAAAATGATATGGTGGGACCCACGAACTGCTCCGTGGTGGCGGACGACTTGTTCCGAGTCGGCCTACAAAACGAGAAAAACAGTCGGCCTGCACCGCTGTCTTCTCATCCTGCGAGTCGGCGAGGTGACCCCCAAAATGCGAAGAGACACACGCGATCAATATTCTGAGCGAACCAGTGTCAAGGCTCTTGAAGAAAGACCCGACTCGGCAAGGCGACGTTTTGAGGTCATGCTAGGTGACGCACAACGAAGAGGACAATAATACAATACACTTGTAGCCCCCTCTGTCCAAATCAATGCATGTTCAATTGAATGGCTGGAGGTCTGTGCCTCTAAACTTCCCGTCCTCTGCTTGGGCTAAGGTCGCCCCAGCCCCCAGAATCCTTGAGACGTGCGGATTCTGCCATGCAGCGCCACAAACCCACCACAACAACGAGATCCACATATTAAAACATATTGACTCTAAATTAGCTCTAAGTACATAACATAATCCAGGCAGGTTCTTTTTATCTTGTGGATGTTGTCATTACTTTCCATGAGCGACTGGAGGGCGGATGAAGGTGGTGGCTTCCCGTATTGCTGATCACCAAGGAAATCATTGTATATACCCCACGGCTGCCTATGAGTGCTCAGGTTTACCGTAAATAGAGTCTGTAGATTTTGAGACGCCTAGCCGCCTCAGGCCACAAATGAAGCAGTCTTGACCCTCTGCAATGCTTGATGGTTCGTCCAATGAATGTCGCTGGAAATGCCGAGCACGTAACCACAAGGGTCCTGATGTCTGGATAAAATTTTCGGGTGCCAATTACACCAGTGCCCTCAGCATGGTCCTGGACCCGAGAATGTTTGAGTTTACTTCTCCCCTGGGCATTCCCCACCCGTCGAGGTTGGTCGGATCGCCTCCTCCTGCACGGCTTGCAGCGCTTGTGGACGAGGAAATGAATGAATTGCGAGGTGCACATGGAGTTGTGCCAGGTCGTCAAATCATCCCAGACTTGCCCAAAATGCCGCAAGTCTCGGACCACACCCGGCTCGAGGTCTCACACGGTGCTGCTTGCGCAATTGGCCCACGGCAAGAAAATCAGAAGAATTTGCAGCTGTATGCCTCACACTCTCAATCAATTCGATGTTCCTGGCAGTTGCAGGCTCAAAGTATGCCCCGCATGCCACAAGCAAAGGTTTACCCATTATGATGACGTTGCGTCTTCTTCCGCCCAAATCCCTCTCTAAGCCTGGAAGCTTTTGGTAGTGAGACGGAACCAGGCTCCTTGGCGTAACCTCGGATTGAAGGCCACAAACATCAATTAATTTGCATTGCCCTTCCAAATGGGCTGCGGCACCAACGTGCTCTTGAGCTCTAAACAGTTCATTTCATTCAAACTAGAGTCAGCTACAGGCCTTGAACACATTTTTACTATGTTGCATTGGGCCCCTCCAGAGACCATAAACAAAACAACATTGAACAACAATGGAACAACAAATCAATCATGTGCATCTCTAACTCCTTCCTGCACCAAATTCAGAAACCACTCAGGCCCAAGCATTCTTTCCATCACAAAAAATGACCATGCGACCCCCTGCGGCCACACCGCTATCTCCACCACCTGGCAGTCTGGCGTCAATGGACCTGTGCCAATGTAGAGGTGTATTGCATCTCATTGCTGGGTTGTTTTCCAGAGGGCCTCCCTTTTTGAACCCCGGTAATGCTTGTGCCCCAGGAGGAAAAATACAATGGTTTGCAAACTGGTGTCTTGAGTGTACTTCTTTGGCGTGGGGTTTGGCGTTGTCCCTATGGGTGGTGATGAAGCTAGTGCATGGCAAGCTAAGCATGAGAGTTGCGACTTTCTGGAGGGTATGGCCATGTGACATCGTGTGATGCCAACGCCAACATCAAAGTCTGGAACCCTACTTGCTGCAATGGATTCCAATCACGCACGCCTGGAACCACACGGAACCACACAAAACAAATGCAAGACTGCAAACACGCCCTTTGAGGCACTCACACTGAAGATGCTTTGTGCTGGGCAGACTGAGTTTCAGGACCCCCCCCCCAGTTCCGAAAGAACTAAACCATATTAAACCAGCATGTGACCTCCAGGGACTCCTAATTAGCGGAACGTAATTGGAATATAGTAGAGCCAGTAAAGCAACCTTGGCTGCTCAGTTGCGCATTCAGCAGCAAAACTTAGAGCCGGGCTAGTGTTCCTTGTTCTGGATGCAGTGGCCTCCGGCATAGGGGCCCAGCACCATGAATGGCACAAGGACGACTCGTGCAAGTGGGGCACCTTCCCAGAATATATAGTTTCAAACACGTCCTACATACATCCCACATTCACGAATAGCACGTGAACAATACAGCATCACAGCGAAACGGACGGTGCGAAAACTGAAATGGACATGTTGCCCAATTTCGCGCTCCAATGACATGCTCAGAAGGCACCCTCAGGATGAGCAGCAAGGCCATTCCGAACCCGCCTCAATTTTGGTGGAATTTGACACTTTGCTTTTTGAGACGGCCTTAGAGGGCAATCTGCACATCACACTGTGGCAAACAACTGCATGCCATCGTAGAGTTCCTTCATCCTAAACCATTATCAAACTTGTTTTTGCAACGCTGTAGCAAACATCCGGAGACTTGTTGCCATTTGAGTGGACGCAAGTTTTCGGGTATGCAAGCGTCTTGAGCTGCGCAATCTGTTCCAAACCTGTTGTGATGCAGCATGCGTCGCCACGGTTTCCCGGCTATGTTCCACATATGCTAATATTGACACCCATACTGCCTATACACATTGACTTTGGCCGTGTTGAATTGTCCTAAAAACCACATGTTGCAGCTGCACCACCCCAAAACAAAACAAACTCCCCTGTCAGGAAGGCGCGGAACTTTCCCCACGTGGTGAGGGTTATGTTTTAAACTGGTGGAAGGTATCGTTTTCAATTTGGTTTGTGCGTGCCAACTCGCCTTCAGGCTGCTCTCCCCGTCCAAAGTCCTCTTGACTGAAAAATGTCCATCAATTTAACGCCCAGTCAACTACGGAAACAAACAAAATATCAACTGTAAAATGAAACGCGAGATTGCATTTCATAGAGGCACATTTCCAATCACAACATTGTAAACCCGACACAACCACAATATGTTTCTTATAGGTGATGAATCAAAAATCAGGTACGTCATGTAATGCATATTCTTTGAAAAAACCCGAACGTTGATTCCCGCTGCGGCTAGTCATTTTACACCGATCCCACCTCTTAAATTTTTTTTTGGATTCTTACCTCACACCAGCCATTGTGCACAAAAATACTTTCTGCCGGGCATCTTCTCGATATTTTTATCTGCTGTCAGACATTATGTAAAAACATGTAAAAACTGTGTCATGTAAGAAATGTGTTTCCTGTCATTTTGTGGAGAAAAAATTTGCCAGTCGTTCGGCGGATAATGGTGGATATCTTGTTTTTTGCCCGTTCTTGTGTGGAGATAGTTGTCCCCTGCAAGTGACGTCGCAAAAAATACATCATTTTTTCCAGTAATTGTTGCGCTGATTGTACCTCTTACCTGCCATTTTATGAAGGCATGGTTTCCCAACACTGATGTAGAGTTCAGGTGTACACACAATTTTCTAAAAAAATATTTAGGGGGCGCAACCAACCATCGTTCACAGGGGCGGGCCCTTCCACACATGTTGTTTCACATATGTCGACTCAAAAATGCGCAATTGCTTTATCGCAGAGCGCGGTGCAATTTCAGGTGCGAACCCTTCCACACATGTTGTTTCAAAAAATTCTGGTTTCCACAAAAATGCCGCGAAAATACGTTGTCTGTAAAAGGTTCTTTCCAGGTGCGAACCTGAAATTATAATTGGAATTTGTTATTCCAAACGCACATGCCCTCACAGCATTGATTCCAACAAAATGCAAAACAAGGCCCTTACTTTTATAGAAAATGGTGCGAGTTACAGCTCCGAGGTTTAAAACAGGTTGGTCAAGGGTTCACAAGGCAAGCCAACAAGGCCACGAAAACAAACACAAACCTTATATAATGTTGTCGCATGCCTTGCACCCCATGTCTTCCAGCAAACACCCGCAAACGATCTCTTCAATCATCTGTGTAACAATACAATTCTTGCCAATCCAGTAAGTTGGTGTTTGTTGGTTGGGTTATCATCGCTTTGCGCCGTGCAGCAATTGCAACCTTGCATAACATTACTACTAATATTACTAGTTTACTAGTTTCTGATTTTGCTTATGGGTTCGAGTTGCGCAAAACAATGCCAGCGAGATCTAACAGGGCCGCCTGAAACGCGTCGTGTTCCTGCCTGTTCATGTGGTAAGCAATCCCTCACAAATTTCAGGTGCGGGAAAATTTGCGAAACAATTATGGCAACACATGGCACGTCCAGCTGGAACGACCATGAAAACCGCTGCATTTGTTAAATTCTACTAATTACGACTGTAAAATTACACCAGTTCCGTGGTTTTTGCTGGGCGGTTGGTTGTTTCATATAATGTCAACTTAGGATTAACCAACCCCCCACTATTAATCAAGCCCAGCTGGAACTTCCAATACTAAACTAATTTGATTTCTTATCAGGGGGGGTCCTTTCCAGAAGCCCCCCCGATTAATCAAACCAAGCTTCCCCTGAAAAAATATAATTGGTTTTCTATTCATTTATTATTTACTACCTTTTTAGTATTCAATATCTTTTGGCCCATGGTGAAACTGACCTACTGATTTTCCAACCCACTCTTGTCTCATGCCATCTCTTTGAGATATAGCATTCTGATCCACCCTTTTCCCATGATGACCTTGTCATTCATCAATCATTTCTGATCATCCTGCTTGTTCTTCTCATCCTTCCCAGCAGCAACCTGTGCAGCCAACCATCCCCCCAAACCCCTACCACCCCCTAACAGTAGGGACCCCTCCCCCTATTAATCAAGCCCACCCTCTGGTCTCCATCTTGTTTTTTCCAAATGTTCTCATGTGGTGTGGTGTCCATCTCTTCCAACCCTTTCATCCCAACTCTTCCAAATACGCATTCCCTTTCATCTCAATTCTTCCAAAAATTCATTCCTTTTCATCCCAACTCTTCCACAAACTATCCCCCTTTCAGCTCAATTTTTTCCAAATACTAATTCCCTTTCATCCCTATTTTTTGCAAATACTAATTCCCTTTCATCCCAACTCTTCCAAATACATCTCAATTATTCCAAAAACTCATTCCCTTTCATCTCAATTCTTCCAGATACTAATTCCCTTTCATCCAAACTCTTCCAAATACTAATTCCCTTGCATTCCAACTCTTCCAAATAATATTCCCTTGCATCATCAGGTCATCATCTTTATTAAGGGGATGTGGTCTCCAAAACCTCCAACCAAAAACCTTGTTGGCCTTGTTGACCTTGAAGGGGGGGGGGTTGATTTATCCTACGTTGACATTAATTAACCTCTGTGACGGTCGGCCTTCTCCAATGTTCAACTGCAATCTCGCTGTTACACTGCCAATGCTGCACTGGGATTGTGTGGGCCAACGACCACAAACCATCATCCAGCACGGGGGCCGCACAGAGCCGCTCGTCTGCTTGGGCAACCCTCCTTTGGAGACTGACGCCTCAAAACGGCGCAATGAGATATAGAAACCTGTTTGCAACAATGGGACCAACTGCCGCAACTCAATCGTGCCATGGCATTAGGCCACACGCATGTGTCGCATACAAGGCTACAAAAACATTCAAACATTGGAGATGGCATGTTTACAAAAAGGGGTGATAAAATCACGAGCCCCTGAGGACAACACCATTGCCATGCCTCAGGCTGACGTCGCATTTCACACAAATTTTGACCTCTTTCGGCACGCTCGTGTCATTAGAAATTTTACAGGTTCCTGACAACATCCTGAGGTTGCTGCCAGGCTTGCCAAGCCTCCACAAGGGGCACGGGTCCCGGCCCTTTAAACCATGTCACCTTGAGCCCGCCGTAAAATGTCCATCCATGATGCGGCCTTCGTTACCACATGCGCACGAACATCCTTGAAACATAACGCCCCCAAAACCCAAAAGCGGGCTTTATGGGCTCTTTAAAAGTGGAACAGCACCCTTTTTGAAAAATTATTTCTTGGGCCTATGCCTCACTTGTTCCACGAGGGCCTCGCAAACGGACCACTGTACAGCATTCTCAAACAGAGGTGCGGATAAGTGCGGCTTCCTCGCTTCCATGTAAGCTCGGGGGAGGTTGTCCCTTAGCACCGTGGGCAATGGTTGAACATGTCTTCATGCGATTGTCTGGGTAGCGTGAACTATTGGGGGCCGTGCGTCCGTTGCACATGCGCACCAACAGACGTTGCAGAGCAGTGGCACCCTGCAGCAACACAAGCCCCAACGCACCCAAGCGCGCGCAGCTGCATCGCCTTGCAGCTAGTCAAGACATAACAAATTTTCTCAAACGGTACCTTTAACTACTTGGTGGGACCCTCGGTGGTTGCATTGTAAACCCCAAAACGTGGGGTCTAACATCTTATTCACTAGCTTCCGGCCGAGAGTGCTTAAGTCCTAGATAGTCCTAGACCCTCAGAGCGGGGAATCCTGGAGGGGGTCTGAAATCATGTTTCCCCGCTAAGGGACAACCAAGCTAGACCTGATCATGTGACGTCATGTCGAGCTGACTATAAAAAACAAGTAAAAACTGATTCCCGTGGAAGGGTCTATAATGATCAAGCGAAAAAGGTCTACACTGGTAATGGGGCCCACCTTGGGCCCCATCCAGTCCGCATCCCTTGAGGGTCTCCCATCCTGGACCCCAGTGGCAGAGGGCACCTCAAACGCACACAGCTCGAGAACGTATGAGAACGTGCAGCAGCACCAGCACCCAGGCCCCCGCAAGCACAAACAGCAGCGGCGCCCTGAAACGGCACCAGCAGATCTCATCCAAAATTTTGGGCATTCGCTTCCGCACGCGCACGTCACTAAAAGATCTCATTGTGAGCACTTTTGGGGAACGGTGTTGGTGTTGGTGTTGTGCCCAGCTTCGGGAAATGGTGTGGGTCGTGTTGGCGCCGGTTCTGGGCACTGGTGTTGGGTGCGTCTGCGTTCAAATTTTTGCGCGCGATACTTGGGACATGTACTGTTTACGCATGTTTTGTACCCTTATACAAGTCATCAAGATGGCACAATCACGCATACATACACGATCATTTGCACATAAATACAGGCACGCCAGGAATTGCTTTGCTTTACATTGGTACTGCTTTGGTTGAAGATTCGCTCGTTGTGTTTTAGAAGGCTGGGGCCAGTGCTGCTGACGCGCTACCCATGTTTACATGCACCCACACAAATACATGCGTGCATATATACCTTGCCCGGCATTGCGTTGCACAGCTGTGTGTAAGGCTGGCGCATCTTGCTTACATAGGGTGGGGGGAACACATCATGCAGGCTTGCTTGCGTGCATCCAGGAATGCTTCCATACAGTGCATCATACATGTTTGTGAAAGCAATGTTGTGCCTGCCACAAAATCCGCACTTCCAGGTTCGCCAAGAGCTATGCTTGCCACGAAATCTGCAGTTCGAGGTTTGCCAAGTGCTCTGCCTGCCACAAAATCCGCGCTACGAGGTTCGCGAAGAGCACTTTGAGGTTCACCAAGCGCTGTGCCACGAAAACTGCACTTTGGGGTTCGCCAAGCGCAGTGCTGCAACGAAAACTGCACTTGGGGCCCATAGTGCACACCATACTAACTGGGCTTCAGCTGGCAGTGGGCAGCTTACAGTGCCCAACCGCAAGCGCCAGATCGCAGGCACAACCGGACCGCCGGACCTCAGCCGCAAGTGCCAGATCACTACCTGACCTAAAAACACACAAGACATCACAGCACACAACCACAGCCACAACACGCGACCACAAACACACAACCACAAGCATACAAACACAAACACAAACACACAGCCACAAAAACACAGCAGCCACAGTCACAGCCACAAAAACACAATCACAAACACAACCACAAAAACACAAGCCACAAACACAACCACAACCCCAATCACAAACACAAAGCCTCAGCACGCAATATAAGCACACAACCACAAACACACATTCACAGCACACAACCACAACACACAACAACACACAACCACAAACACACAGCTACAACAATATAGTTACCTGTGTGGCGTTTGCGTGGCAGGTGGTCACAAGGTAGCACTTTTGGATGCCAACTGGAGTCCCCGACGCGAACTCCCTAACTCTAAAGTAACAATTCCAAACCCGAGGGCACACAAGCAAAATCGAAAACCACAAAACTCATGACCATGGCTACATACTCCTCACCATGCAAATGGTGAGGATAGCTCGAAGTAAAGTAATTACTCTGTTTTTTGTTGCTATGATGAACGTGTGATTGATCCGTGCTGCAACGCACTGATCCTGCAATTTTTACACATCCGTATGCCGGCAGCACACTGACACCCGTGCACGGTTTTGCAAAAATTCTACCATCGCTCAAGAGCGCGCAAATGCCGCTTCGTACGCAAATGCATCGTTCAAGATGCAGTCACTTGTTTTCTTGTTTGCTTACACTTATGCTGAGGCGACAAAACCCCTATAAATCTGCATTCCATATCCAAATCATAGCAGCTCCAAGCCACCCCAACGGTGGCTTCCCATGTGACAAAGCGGCCCCTCGCGTACAACGTTCAGTGTGCTCGATGCATTGAATGGTTTCGTTCAACGTGTGAATTCAACGTGTACGTTTCTTCTCTTTTCTCGCATACACATGTGCAGAGTATAAATCTGTCAATATGATTTAGCGCTCATTCAGGTGCAGTTCCTATCATTTTTGTGTGCGCGCGGAAAACGGGTGGCCAAGTCGTCAAACGTGCACAGTGCCCTACAGCGCGGATATAGCGAAGGTCTAAGGCGGATCCAGCACACTTCGACTGTCAATGCCTCAAACCACCAAATACATTGATCATGAACATAGATCAACCTATGTAAGTAATACAACCTAGCGAAATGCTTTTGCGGGCGCGGCAGGCTATCATGTAATTAAGAGGTTCACAAGTTCCATGTTAAACTATATATAGCAAACTGTCTTCCTCTTGCCATGTGTTGTTTTCTCCGAGCGGGTCATTCGTGCTGTGGTGGTCCTCGCACCGGTGTTTTTGGTTTGGCATGCTTCTCGTCGCATCCTCTTCTCCCACAGAGCTGGGCTACTACACAACTCTATAGAAAAGAGTTGATGTCCATCAACCGGGTTGAACGTGATCGCTTCGATCCCGTGTTTTTCCCGCACCAGGTTTAGGCCCTGTACCAACACACCTCTGAACAAGAACTGGACAGCTTCCAGATCTGCCCATTGAAAGTCTTGAATTCCAAAGGCCGCATCAGTCTAGAATGGAAAGTCTTACCAAGCGTGGTGAGGAAGGAACTGTCCAGTGTTTTCGGGTTCTTGTGCAGGTGCAACTGAGTGAACACTTGTCATTGCCAACTGCTGCCTACGGCATTAAATACCAGCGGAAATGACATTGCAATTAAAGGTTGCCATCTATTCAAAAAACAATTGCAGCATATTGCAAACATATAGTCTCAAGCAGTGAGCCAAAGCTTGGTTAGAAGCGCTTGTTCGCGAGCACGGAGAATGCTGGGCACCGTCTGGGATGGGTTCCGCTGCCGAAAGTGGACACGAAGAGAGTCTGGAGGGGTGAGTGACAAGATTAACGCGTAGGGAACACTCTTGAGGCCCATAGCTGTGACGTGGGCTTTCGCTTTGACTTTGTCGTAGCAGAAGTGCTTTCCTATCCAACTCTGAAAATCTTGACAAGTCTGTCCAAGTCGAGTTGTTAACTCCAGTCCATTGTCAAGTAGATGCAGCCTGCCTGGCCTGCCTCGAACACCTAGACTTCATCCCAGGTGGTCAAAGACTCAACAACAAATCGGCAATGCTGCAAACCACATCCATTCCTCATCTGTTGAAACTTGCGTTAGTTTTCTCTGAATGCTCTGAATATTTCTAGGTTAAAGTTGGAATGCTGCAGCGCTTTTGTTTAGCCGCTTTGCTCAGTTTAGTTTAATTTTGCTTCAGGTCAGGTGTTCAAACATTCCTAGTTCTGCGATTTTGACTTGTCCAGGATTTTGTCATGACAGGGCTGGCTTGCAGTTTTATTGAGTCTAGACTGAGTGTAGACGTCTATATAAATACATTCTTTAAGCTGGTAAGGGTGGCCATGAGGCATTGTTGAGTAGCCAGCAAAGGTTCGTGGTTAGAGCCCACATCCAGGGACATGGCCATTGGGCCAAACCTAGAGTAGAGGCTTCTTGACCCTGAAGAGGACACAGTGCAGGCTTCTTTCCAAATGCAAAACTTCTATACATTGCCGCTGGATTGTACAAGGCCGGCTGCAAGATTCAGTGTCTGCTGCTGAACTTGGAGTTGCTGATCCCACGAGGGATCGTGGGCAAGAGCGATGGGGATGCTTGCCGTGTAACACGCAGTCCCACAACCCACGGAAAGCTCTTCTACTCTGAAACAAGCCGTTGCTCGTGGAAGCTGGTTGCGCCAGTGCCAGTTGGCAAACTGGGTCATGGCACACTGGGAGCAGGCACTAGACAGCGATAGATTCCGCCAAAGATTGGCACTGCTGGGCCGTTCAGCTCATGCTCCGGACAGACACACAGTCATTTCAAGAACTGGATGTGCATGGACAAGAGTGAGAGAATTGAACATCACCAAGCAGTGGAGCATACTGATTGAACAACGACCGTGCCATGTTACACACCAGCGGCAGTAAACCTGTATACCGTATACTAACTTGCATAGTAGATGGTGGCTTGACACACGTTTCCAGTTGTCACCCAAGAATCGTAACACACCCTTATTTATTGGTTGTTGGAAGTTGGATGTAGTTGGAATTCATGTTGACATTCAAGGCTGGATTCTTGAAGCTCCTGGCAAATAACCCCCCCTCCCTCTCTCTCTCTCTCCCTCTCTCTCTCTCGCAATTCTATTTCTTTGTGACGGTGTCGGGCGCAACAATATCGATCAGTGTCTCCCTTGGATGCGTTTGCCTAGGCGATCCCTGCATCGCATTGCCGTCGCCGTGATGCCAGGGGTGGACAATCCGTTTGTCGTCGACACAACATTTCAACTTGCACAAAGGCTGCTAACTCCACCTCTTTCCATTGCGCATAGAATGGGGAGGGGCTTCGGAAGGTGACAGGGTGCAACCCATGCCATGCAAGCTGCAAGTGTTTTTCTGCTTCGGGTCGGGTCACACAAAACGAGAACCAGTGGCATAGGCTGATTGGCTTGACCTCAAAACGGGCATCAGCTCATCGGCATCTCGGCGTCTCATTTAACCCGGCCTGAGTCCAAGCGCAAACCTACAAAGTCCAAGCATGAGGACGGTAGGTGGTGAAACTTGTTACTAGTCGCTTCGTGTTCCTAGTAGCGACTGGCAAGTGCTTCTTACTAAAACGTCGTCTGGGCTTGGACCTGGCGAGCAGGGGAAGAGGTTGGCCGGCAGGGTCGGGCAACGCAAAGACCACGCCGAGTGAGTGCAGCAGAAGCTGTGCTCTGCAGGGCAATGGGGCAAAGAAGGAACATTCAGGCCACGTGGGGCTGACAAGTGGGCTCCAAAAACACAGAAAAGGAATTGGCGTGACCCTATGCCCACCTTTGTTGCGCTCTGGAGATCGCGGCGCATAAAAGCTGCATCGGTGCTCTGATTCATCATCGATGCACAATCCAACATGTGTGTTGATTCAAGAAGAGCGTGAAGCGGAGCCTGTCGCCCGAGCGGCTTCAGCCAGGAAAATACAAGATTGCTTCAAAGTATTGGTGCTCGTCCCATTTTACAATCTGAGATGTTAGCCATGCTTTTGCTCCATCCGGTCCATGCAACAATAAACAGATTTGCTGTCCATTCAGCAAGGCCACCCAAAGCATAAGCCGCGTTCGACCAAAGTTTGACATGAGCACGACAAGCACACTGAGCGCCAGCACATGGGCAACACCCACTACAGTGCCAACTTGCAGGTGAGAACCAGTATGCACCACAAACGGTCGCAGGATCCAGCTATATATACAACCTTCCCGACGTGGTTTAACACCTGGAGAACAACCTCACAACAAATGCAACGAGGCACGTCGTGCCAAGCCATGCCCTCAGAATGCCTGCGACGCTTTCCGGAACGGGCGCCTCGCACATTGAACCCCCATGCCCAACTGTCCGCTCCCCGTCGGGTTCACAGTGTGCTTGAGCTTCAACACCCAAATCATAGAGACGGACAGGTCGGATGAGTCAAAAAAGCCGCTGAAGCGAAGCAAACTGCTGGGCAGGAGATGGCAGGAATGCTCCAATATCATCGCCAGCATCTTTCCGCGCTTCTACTGATCCTTCTACTTGCCTTCAACATTTTAGTGGCTTCACCTCACGCACGCGCGTGCTCTTTTGGACCATCGGATCGCCAGTGTCGGCCATTGATGGCCCCAGTAATTCGCACATGGACAGCTGCCATGTGTTGCAATTCCCATTCACTCTGTGGATGGAAGATCTGTTTACTGTTTTGACCTCCTTGGAGGGTGGTTTCATTGGTCAAATGGAGGTAAATCTTCCACACATGGAATGCTTGGAATTCAGGTATGAATTAAACATCGATCTCTCTATATAGACATCGATCTCGCTAAGCAACGCTTCAAGCGTTGATGACGTCTCGCGGAAACGAAACGACTTCATTGAGAGGCTGCGAAGCTAATGGCCAATCATGTACCACACAAAACACACAGTCGCCCAAATGTGCTAGACTACAGTATAGTCCTTTTGCACATTGGCTTGGACTGTATTGAACAAAGAAAAACAGGAGTCATTGGGGAACACAAATGGCAACATGACCGTTTGTCATACCTGCAACCAACATGAGCTCCACTGCATTGTATTTGTCAAGCAAGAATGGCTTTCTGGTCTTTCAAGGTTCAAGAAAGAACAGTGAATAGATGTGAATAGAGTATCTATCTTTACCCAAATCACTGACTTCAAGATATCAGAAAAGTGCTCGCAGCGCCTCTCTCACTTCCTCGCCAGCCTCTGCCGGGGCGAACCTCGGTCTCGCTTGATCACCTCTCCACCTTCGAGTGTCGCCGCCGTGGTGATCGCACTGCGCCTGGCGCAAGGAAACACGCAAGGAAACAGAAAAAACCGGCACGGATGGGGACTCGAAATGAGGTTCCAAGAGGAAGTGGAAGGAGCAACCAATCCTTAGATGACTTGAACCAATCCTTAGATGACATTAGAGAGGTCAATGTTACTCATCTTCGTCGTTGAATTGTACGAGTACGATCGAATCTGAACAATCACCGTTTCTCCCATCACCGGTGCTTACTCATAGGGTTAATTTGCAAGCTGTGGCTCAAGGTCTGCACTGCTATTGTTGTTTTGGGCCATCCTTAAATCTACTCCATCTGGATCTGGGAGCTTTAAAACATAAAGCCAATTTCAGGTAAGGCAATTCGTAGTGTAGTTATCATTAAACAATAATTTCCGTTGCTCAATGTATATCTATACTATATTATTGCAATTTATATTGTACACTATATTCCATGCTGCATCTTGCATCGCACGTTTCATTCTGCCAGTGAATGGAACGATTACTTTTCAAACATTTTCAAACAACAACCAACCAGTACATACCAGTGCTGCTCTTTGGCTAGTTGATGGCCCACTGTTCCCCATAAATCTCATCTGCCTTTGGTCCAGCTCTCGCACGGCCAACCCCTGAAATTGGATTCATGTCCAGGGTAGCTGTTGTATTTCACCCAAACATCAAAGATTTCAAGTGGACACAACCCCCCAGGTTGATTCTCTGAATCCACAAGGTCATCTTTGGATCCTTTACTACAATCATAAGAAGCTACTAGGAGCTCCTGGCCTTACTACTAGGAGCAAGGACGCTACGAACGGGGCTCCTGCCATCACTACGAACGGAGCATTCTTACTACGAACGTAGCAAGAAGCGTGGCCGTGCCACCGTGCCATCGTGACCTCCCGTGAAATCGATGTGTTTGGGACCTCTCTCAGCCGGGTTCGTCTCCCGCAGGTTCTCTTTCTTGTCAACCTTAGGCCCGCTCTGGACGAAGGCCTGGTGTTCAACCAAAAGAATCCTATATATGCCACCAAACATCCAATTGTGAGGGGAGCAAAGTAAACTCAAATTTTGCCTTTTGCGATGAATGAGGCTGCATAATTATGATTATATTTAGTTCTTCCAGAAATGATGAGAATCCAAACATCTTGTCCCCCATGCATTCTATTGACCACAGGTACATGTATCCGTACACTTGGCCTGGAAAAATACCGAGCTGCTCGTTGGGACCTCTGTGGATGCGCAGCATTCCATCATGGCTGTCTTGTCTGTTGCATCGACAGCACTTCTAATGTCCAGGCCAAGTTGCAATCATTGGCCCGCCATATCGAGCGCAACCAGTGTAGCTGGAGGTGTCCTTGCAACGGAGAAACATTTGCCGTGTCTACATATGTATATATATATATATAGATATAGGTCCGGAAATCATGTCACACCAAACATTTGCCTGCAAAGTGGTAAAATGAACAAAAGGAACATGACATCGCCCCCCCCCCAAAAAAATGTGTTATATAAGTTATTGTTTATACGTTCTAGTTGTTTTGCCGTTAAGGTTCCTGTAAGTATTGTGGACAACTGTGCCGATTCCGACTGATTGTTTTTGATGGTCAAAGGTCAATAAGAACTGTGCGAAATAGCTCAACCTCCATGATGTGCTGAATCACACATGATGCTTGTCACTGGCCAACCTGACGAAGCTTTGACAAACATGTTTGCCCAGAATCTTTTCTTTTTTGGCTAAGCAGTTCTTCTCAGAGTGCGTTTTAAAACGTAGATCCCAAAAAGTTTGAAGCCAAAGATGTCCATCTTCTTATGACTCGAAATCCCCTTTAATGGTCTCCCACATGCACCGCACCCACAGGAATTTCAAGGGATTCTCCATGTCCGCTGTCCGCAGACCCAAGGCTCGGCGTTGCATCTCTGACCACACCATCCCGTTTCGTCTCAAGTCCGCTGCTGAACTGTCCAAGTTGCCATGACCGTTCGAAAGCCGTCTGACCTAAAACGTCCAGGGCATAGTCATAGTCATACTTCATTTTTAGAAGGGAGATTTGGGGTGCACCCTCTGGCTTCAGAATACCAAGTTGTCTGCTCTGGCCCATGTATCACCGAGACTCGTAGAAGAACCGCTCAGGGCCACGCAGAAGTGTCGGCCGCTTCGGTTCGTCCTCCTCATCACCTTCGGCACCTGAGCAACGGCAGCGAGCCGCGGATGGACGAGGAAACCAGAACAACCCCAAGACCGCCTGCTTTTATATATCAGTTTTTAATCCTTATTCAGAGGCTGGTTGGGGTTTAAGTGTGATCTCACCAAATAAGCTGAAAAGAAAAACTGATTATACCGGCATAGACCCCAGATAGCACTTCAAGAAAAGTTGGATAGCATGGCAAGAGCGGGAGACAAGCTTGGGAGACATCCCACTCAAAGCCGGAAAAAGGGTGGAAAAAGGTAAGCAAGACCTGAGTCATCTTATAGCATCTTATAGCAGCATCCGCGTCAAAGGCAGGCAAGAAAATGACAAGGCGGCGGCGGCAGCCAAGAGCGAAATCAGGAAAAGAGACAAGCTTGGGAACCACGGCGGCAGCGGCAGCGGCAGCCAAAAGCGAAATCATGAAGAGAGACAAGCTTGGGAGTCAAGGCGGCAGCGGCAGCCAAAAGCAAAATCAGGAAGGGAAACAAACTTGAGAGACAAGGCGGCAGCGGCAGCCAAAAGCGAAATCATGAAGGGAGACAAGCTTGGGAAACATGCCGGCAGCGGCAGCCAAGAGCGAAATCATGAAGGGAGACAAGCTTCACAGACAAGCTGGCGGCGGCAGCCAAGAGCGAAATCACGAAGGGAGACAAGCTTGGAAGACAAGCCGGCAGCGGCAGCCAAAAGCGACATCATGAAGGGAGACAAGCTTCACAAACAAGGCGGCAGCGGCAGCCAAGAGCGATATCACGAAGGGAGACAAGCTTGGGAGACAAGGCGGCAGCGGCAGCCAAGAGCGAAATCATGAAGGGAGACGGGAGACAGGCTTGGGAGACAAGGAGGGCAGCGGCAGCCAAGAGCGAAATCATGAAGGGAGACAAGCTTGGGAGACAAGACGGCAGCGGCAGCCAAGAGCGAAATCATGAAGGCAGACAAGCTCGGGAGACAAGACGGCAGCGGCAGCCAAGAGCGAAATCATGAAGGGAGCCAAGCTTCACAGACAAGGCAGCAGCGGCAGCCAAAAGCGAAATCATGACGGAAGACAAGCTTGGGAGACAAGACGGCAGCGGCAGCCAAGAGCGATATCATGAAGAGAGACAAGCTTGGGAGACAAGACGGCAGCCACTGCCAAGAGCAAAAGCATGAAGGGAGACAAGCTTGGGAGACAAGCCGGCAGAGCCAGCCAAGAGTGAAATCATGAAGGGAGACAAGCTTGGGAGACAAGGCGGCAGCGGCAG
>CAXAMN010026461.1:147727-221874 GCA_963970005.1 Durusdinium trenchii
GCGGCAGCGGCAGCCAAGAGCGAAATCATGAAGGGAGACAAGCTTGGCAAGGCGGCAGCGGCAGCGGCAGCCAATTTCCGCAATCAGGAACCCATCCTTTCAGGAGTAAGAAACCCTATAGCTTCGCTATCTGGGGAAAAAGTAATCCCAGTCCAAGACAGGAGACAAAGTCACCACAATCCAAGGATGGAGACAAAGAGATTGCCAGAAACACAAGAGGTAGAACAAGTCTACACCCACGATACTTCAGCTATGTTCAACTTGTATCCTAAAAGATTCACGAGCTTCCGGGGGCACCTGGCGAAACGTCGGTCATGCGCACAGTGGAATGATATATCGAGCATGTTCCTCATCATCTCTTTTTCTCGCTGGGATTGTAAAGACGGTTCAAATTGTAGTTTCTTATCACTTCATCACTTCATCTTTACCTGACTTACATGTTTCCATTTCGTGTGAGAGATTGTTCTTTGGCCCTTTTTGGAACCACATAATGTTAGATCAGTATTTGTTGGGTGAAATATTGATTGTAGTACAACTATAATGTTTTTCCCAGATAGCGAAGCTATGGTGTTATCACTTCAAATAACAATCAGTTGCCCGCGCGCGCTTTCGAGACAGGTTGCTGGTGCTGGGTGCCGGTGCTGGTGCTGTGAGCTGGCTGTGCACGTGGTGGAGACAGGTTGCTGGTGCTGTGAGCTGGCTGTGCGCGTGGTGACAGGTTGCTGGTGCTGGTGCTGGTGCCGGGTGCCGGCGCCGGCGCCGGTGCTGGGTGCCGGTGCTGTGAGCTGGCTGTGCAAGTGGTGGAGACAGGGTGCTGGGTGTTGGGTGCGGTGGCTGTGCGCGTGGTGGAGACAGGTTGCTGGTGCTGGTGGTGGCGCTGGTTCCGGGCGCCGGCGCCGGTGCTCTGAGCTGGCTGTGCACGTGGTGGAGACAGGTTGCTGGGTGCCGGGTGCCGGTTCTGGCGCTGGTGCTGGCTGTGCACATGGTGGAGAGAGGTTGCTGGCGCTGCCGGGTGCCGGTGCTGGCGCTGGGCGCCGGGTGCTGGTGCTGTGAGCTGCGCACGTGGTGGAGACAGGTTGCTGGTGCTGGTGCTGGTGCCGGGTGCCGGTGCTGGTGCTGGGTGCCGGCGCTGGTGGTGCAGCTTGCATATATGTGGCGATCTTTTTGTCCAGATAGCGAAGCTATATGTGGTCCTTCATTCAAATAACAATGAGCTGCCTGCGCGCGCTTTCGAGACAGGTTGCCGGTGCTGGTGGGCGGTGGAAACAGGGTGCCGGCGCTGGTGCGGGCTGTGGTGCTGGTGCTGGGTGCTGTGAGCTGGCTGCGCGCGTGGTGGAGACACGGCGCCGGTGCTGGGTGCTGGCAGTGCGCATGGTAGAGACAGCGGGCGCCGGTGCCGGTGCTGTGAGCTGGCAGTGTGCGTGACTGGGCGCCGGTGCTGGGTGATGGCTGTGTGCGTGGAGACAGGGTGCCGGGTGCTTGGTGCTTTTCCGGGGTGCTGGTGCCGTGAGCTGGCGTGCCGGTGCTCGGTGCTGGTGCCCGCTTCTGACAGTGAAGTGACAACAGCCGACAGTGAAGGGTAACAAACCGCTGCTTGCAGCAGTGAAGGGCGACCAAGCGCCGCTTCTGACAATGAAGTGCAAGCATGAAGGCGAAACGGAGGGTGTGTGGAGAAAGGGGATCAGCAAAAATCGCTTATACGACGAAGACAGTGCATCAAAAATACCTTCCACGAAGCATGCGAGGGTTTGGTTTCTGGGATTTCGTTGCAGTCAGTTCTCCGTATACTGGCCCACCATTCCACGAACTGTCCACGAACAGCCTTGGGTTCTACGAAGGTCACGCGCCTTCCACGACGTTAGTAGAATAGGTTTTTGCAAAACCCTTTCTGTGCACTACCCTTCCGTTTGCCTTTGAAAGCAGTCATGGGCCGCATGAACTTATGCACGCAACATCATACAGTGATGCTACACACACAATAGTCGTGCTGGATACTGTTTGGCCTTGGGCGAGTGAAGCCTACGGGCTTTGCCGATTGTGCGCATACTTTTGTGCGCATAAACTTATACGCGCAATATCATACGGCCTTACGTTCTGCAGATCGTTGCTTCAAGGATGCTACAAAGTCAATAGGGGCGCTGGATACTGCTTGGCCTTGGGCCAATGACACTTACGGGCTTTGCTATTTGCGCGTGTACTTTTGTGCGCATAAACTTATACGCGCAAGATCATACGTTGTTATTCCCCAAGTAGGGATAGCCATGGGGCTCTTGCTGCAAGAATGAGCTGGCTGCGCGCGCTTTTGAAAGGGTGTCGGTGCTGGTGCTGGTGTTGTGGTCCTGGGTGCTGGTGCTGTGAGCTGGCTGAGCGCCTTTTTAAGACGGGTGGCGGCGCTGGTCGGGCGCTGGTGTCAGCTGATTGTGCGAGGTGTCGTAAGCTGGCTGCGCAGGCTGCGTACATTCTTGTTCCAGCCAGTCGCATGTCAACAGCTCGTGGGATTCTGCCTAGCTATCTGGCTCTATCCTGATTTGAAATCCAGATAAATTTTGCACTACTACTACTACTGCTGCTACTACTACTACTGTTACTACTCCTACTCCTACTACTCCTACTCCTACTACTACTACTACTGTTACTACTCCTACTCCTACTCCTCCTACTACTACTACTACTACGACGACGACTACTACTACTACCACTACCACTACCACTACCACTACCACACTACCACTACCACTACCACACTACCACTATACCACTACGACTACCACTACTACTACTACTACCACCACCACCACCACTACTACCACTACCACTACCACTACGACTACGACTACGACTACGACTACTACTACTACTACCACCGCGACCACTACCACTACCACTATACACTACCACTACGACTACGACGACGACGACGACGACGACGACTACTACTACTACTACTACTCCAGAGGACGATAATTACCAACCCCCCTAAAACCCTGAAAAAAAGAAACAAACAAAATGGCGAGCGGAGGCCCCTTACAAATACGGATCTTACAAAGGATTTAGGCAAATTTAGGCCCATTCCGATCCCGTTCGTCATATTCTAGGTCAAATGGCGTGGGCTTCGTTGCGCGGTCAGCACTGCGCCGTTGGCGTTGCGCTGCTCCGCAGTGCGCAAAGGAGAGCGCTGTCGGGTCCGCGAGAGCAGCTTCTCTTTTGGTTGAAGATCCACCAACAAGCCTCAAGTCCGGAAGAGGTCAAATTTGGAGTTGGCTTCTGACCCTTACAAAACATTTGGTCAAATGTGTCTGACAAACAAACTGCCTCAACTAGCCTCAACTGCTGGTGGTTTAATGTTGTTAGCTCAGGATAAACCCTGTCCTTGGCCAAGAGACTCTCGAGCATGGGTGCGGCCACAGGCTGCACAGGCTCACGTGGGGTCTTCTCATGGAAATTTCTCCACGCCAGGAGAACCTCAATTGGGACAGGCCACTGCTATTAGCTTGGAGGCCATCGCTAGCCGCTAGGAAAAAGTGTTGCTTTCTCATTGGTTACCTCCATTCAATACTGGTTCTTTGCATCAAGCTCTTCCAGCTCTGCCGAAGCCGCTCTGAACGCTCTTCGTCTGAGCTCTTCTTGGAAGGCCACCTCTGCGAGCCTCACCGAACGCGCACCGTGTGGATCTACCCGAATGGATCCAGGAATTCCAGAATCAAACACCTGTGACCGGTGAGGAATCAAACGTGGAGCGGAACCCCAGTTGCTTGGATCAGTGGTGAGGATGTAGTAGCTTCTGCGCTGTCGGCGGTTTTCTACTATCACCGGAAAAGTCGTACCTGCACTCTGTCGGCAAACCAAAAAAGCTCCATGAAACAGAACATGTGGTACATCACATGTGCAAACAGCTCAGTACTGGGTAGAAGAGGCTGGAGTATATCCATGTTGCCCGGTCTCCATCTAGCCTCACAAAATTATTGCAAAAGTACTTGGAAGCATCCAAAATCATCCAAACTGGTTTCTGATCACCATGAAAAACTTCACAGGTGGTCAACAAAGTTCAGGTTCCAATCACTTGTGCAGGCTGAGTTCAAAGGCTTTGATCTTCACGGATGAAGGATGATTTCATGTCCATTGTTCTGTTGCATCTCTCTACCATTCTTTTATGCACAAGGTTCTGTCAGCTTCTGGGGCAAGCCTTTGCAAAAAGGAATGTCACAGGCCCCCTAGACCCTCTCACTTGCACCTCTGCCGCTGACCTCAGGAGGGAGTCACACAAGCTTGTCGAGCGAGTCCGTTTATTGACATTGTCCAGATCCAAAAAAGCCAGGGGGATGTATTGCTAAGTGCTATTCACACCTATTCACTGTTCCAGGTTGTTTGCCACAATTAGCACATTGCTCACGCCGTTCATGAACAACATTGAGGACCATTTTGAACCCCCCTGACTCCCACTTGGTCTCTTCGTTGGGTCTCTACGTTGGTGCAACAGATTGTCCAGCGACTGGATTTTATTGGTTTGCATCGTCTATAGCTGCTGGGCCTCTTCCACTATTTCACGCAAGAGTCATGACCAAAATAGATGCCACCTTTACAAACTGTTGACCAAGGCCTATCAAGCCCTGCAAGGAATAGACTCATAGACAAACCTTTTGGATCTTTTTGGTATCTCAAAAGGGTTCCGACGCCCCGCCATATGAGCGATGGAAACTATTTCCGTTAAGTTATCACATGGGCCTTCCTTACCCCGTTCTCCAATAACCCATCGTTTTTGGGGTGTAATCTCGTTCTCCATTCCTGTATCTGTTTGGTGCAATGGATATCCATCTCGTTCTCGAGAGGTGTTCCTACCTCGTTTCACCAGCTAAACATGTCATTAACTAAACCATTTCAAACAAATGGTGCAATTGATGCCCATCTCGTTCTCGGGGTGTTCCTACCTCGTTTCGCTTTCTAAATCTGACATTGGGCTATAGAAAAGGAACGCCCCTTTCACTAATCTTGACTACCACAAATAAAAGCCGTTGCTCCAGAAGTTTCCCTCAATATCCTCAATTAAACAAGTCATCGAAAGAAATTACCGATTGGGGTTTCGCTCGGAAACGCCTGAAGATAAACAAGAGAAGCAGTGCTTGGCCCTGCGCCAGGGGGTCACAGTCCGGTAATTTGGAGGATAAACTATAGACTATATTGCATGCCATTGTCCAACTATCTACTGTAATTAATCTACTGTATATGAATATGACATGTACCTTCTTGTAAGACTTTACTTGTTTGAATGTCGGGCCAGCAGTGCATGTCAAACAAAGCACAAAACGACTTTGTGCCAGTTTAGGGAAAACTTTTCCTGAACTTCTTGAACGACGTGGCTTTCTTTGGCCAAAGCTGATGCTTTCGCTCAGCGCGATTGGGTCGTGGTGGTCTGCAGTATCACTCCAAACAACACGCGGTGACCAGTGCCCTCTGACTGGGACCTAGCGACCCACAATTCTCAACAAAACATTTGCTACTGAACATCCCAGTCCTGGCTGTCGTGCCACCCCGGGTGTCGCCACATGATGAAGACCCGCGTGTCGACAAACTTACTTGCCTGTTATGCTCCGGGCCGGCACTGTTTGGCTTTGATCCAAATCCATGTGGGGCACGGAGTTGGTTTTCTGTCTGATCTTCGAGCCCTCTGCTTGCATTCCTCACCCACCATCCATCTTCGCCCCTTCGCACACTCCAAGAGACGCCAAAGCTCCGCGGCTGAACGCCAGGTCCTGGCCAATCCACCGAAGAAATGAAGCTGATCGCTACCATTCGACGACGATGGGATGTTTCTCTGGGCCCGTTGGTTGAGCCACAGATTCTGCAAAATTCCTGGAAGCAACTCTCATGAGTCTTCATCACTTTGCGAATCGCTGGAAAAATTATGGGCAACAATGGCCAATGGCCAAGGCTAGCCACTATAGTACGGCAGGGTCTCTGCGTTCCACAGATTTAATTTGCCAACTGCATCTGATTTCTTCTCCCGGTCATTGAACTTTTAGATTGGAAGCATATTGGAAGCCAAAAATGCCTTCAAAGGCCAATCTTTCATTTACAAGCAGCCTCCAACCACAGGGACGTTCGGAGAGAAAAGCACATCTTTTTGCTCTGGAAGTCCTCTGCTTTGTGGTTCCAAAAAAGCAAACCATCACGAAAAGGACCAGCCACAGGGTTGCATGGGAGGATGTCTCACAAAGCAGTGCACAACGAGTGCCCTCTACGAGTGACTCACCCCACGGAGCACCTGAGGATGAGCAGCACCCAGGCCCGAAGAGGCCCACGTGCACCTCCGGAAATGGATCGACGGCGATCCGAATCACAGTGGATGATGGGTAAGAGAGGGGAGCCATTTACCAACAAGTGATGAAAGCCTTTCACATGTTCCGGGGATGATGGGATGCTATATTTATTGACATGTTCTACTAGTAACTTGAGGAGATGGGGGTGGACGAAAGGTAGCATGTCTGCGGCTGCTGCTGCTGCTGGTTGCTTAGTCGTTGCTGCTGCCACTGGTGCCACTGCTGCTGCTTTCTGCTTTGCTGTGCTGCAACCGCTGCTTTGCTGTTGCTGCTGCTGCTGCTGCCGCCGCCACTGCTGCCGCTGCCGCTGCCGCCGCTGCTGCTGCTGGTTGCTGCTGCTGGTTGCTGCTGCTGCTGCTGCTGGTTGCTGCTCCTGCTGGTTGCTGCTGCTGCTGCTCCTGCTGGTTGCTGCTCCTGCTGGTTGCTGCTGCTGTTTGGCTGTTGCTGTTGCTGTTGCTGCTGCTGCTACTTCTTGCTGGTTGCTGCTGTTGCTTGAATCCTGAAGGCTGCTGCTGCTTTGCTGTCCCCCCGACTTTCAATTTCGTCTGCGCAACCCCAAAAAAACTGAACGAAAACCAAAGATTGTGGAGGCCAAACTTGTGTGAGCTTTGGTGCTGCTGCTGCTGCTGCTGCTGTTGCAGTCCTTGCTGCTGCCACTGGTGCCACTGCTGCTGTTTTTTGCTTTGCTGTGCTGCAACTGCTGCTTTGCTGTTGCGGCTGCTGCTGCTGCCGCCGCCACTGCTGCTGCTCGTTTGCTACTGCTGGTGCTGGTGCTACCTATTTGCTTTGCTGCTGCTGCTTTGCTGGTTTGCTGGTTTGCTGCTGCTGCTGCTGCTGCTGCTTGCTTCTGCTCAGATCACTACCAAATTCTCCGCGGCGCAGGGTGGAGTCGAATGGGGGGGAGGGGGGGGGGCCGGCCCCCCCCCGACATTTATATAAATCCAACTCTTAAACGACCGAAATCAAGCACCGGACCACTTCACCACCCCCAATACATTATTGCTAAAGCAAAGACAACTCAGGTAGCGTAACCGCTACCTTTCGTGACAAGTGCATCGCTACTGGTAACAAGCCAAATAGGATAGACATGGATTGAAGGCGATTTGCATCATGGCACCACACCTGAGGAGGAAACATGAAGTCCATGGGATGTCGGACGCGCCCAAACATGCCAACCGATCATATATGGACCATTGGGTCTTTGTTTTTGACCTACAAACATCCTGGAAAGGTGTATGAACGTATTTTTGCGCGAATGCATAATTATTTGGACAAATTTTCTCTCAAAGAACGAGCGTATTAAGCCGTATGGCTAATACAAAGAACAACATACCGTACCAAAACCGTACCTATATGAAATCCAAAGATTATCGACGGCTTATTGGAAACTAATCAAACCCAATATTCGGAGCAATTCCAGCCATGTTTGTCAACAAAAAATGGATGCACGTTTCTTTTTGTTGGGAACGTGTTTGAACAAACACATGCACATGGGGTTCCCTGGATATCACAAGGAAACACATAACTAATATCTTGCGAAAGTCATGATGGCCAAACATGGCGATACAGTAGGTTGATGGCATGGTTTTGTGTTGGATCTCCCACGCCGGGGACTATAACTGGCATCGAGGGCCGGGGACAAATTTTGCCGATTGTCCACGGAGTGGGGAGATGGTAACCAATCGTTCCCAAGACTCAACATCTACAAAACTGCAGGCCACAGGTACTTCCCATATAATGGTTGGTAGCAGGACTCGCACTGCTGATGGAGCGATACGCACAATGCACTGATCGTAAGCGGAGACCTGCTGAATCGCAAATCAGTCGCGTCAAGGCGGGTCAGTTGCGCCACAAGAGCCAAATCGGCTGTGTTTCTCCTAAGGAGGCACACTTGGTCGCACTTGGTGCAGCTTGTGGCTGCAGGTGGCAAAACCAGGGCTCATGCTGGTGCTGCAAAGCTTCGCCGCACACAAAGAGAGTCTGCCAAGACTGCTTCGGCTGTCTCTCCGCAAGAATGCCTCCATAACATTCCATAACTGTCTAGACTGGCAAGTGGTGCGTGGGGGTGACTTTGCTCGTGGAACCAGTCTCCTTCCAAAAAGGTTGAGGGACATAGCATTAAACGCATGCCACAGTAAAACCATGCATATAGGTACAGTACATCTATTAACCCTAATCATGCACCATCTGTATGTCCAGGACCGCTTCAAACACGTTGATCATCGGTACCCATGTACCATGGACATGAGGGCTCAGCTATTCCACAACTATCGGAACTATCGGTCTCAACCCACAGTCGACCGATCCACCAAGCCAACCATCTCCAAACCCCCAAAAACAATTCAAAGAAAAACACGACCTGCTGAAAAAAAGCATCCAAATCGAATCGACCAGACCGACCTGTAGAAGTCGCCACCTCGGCGGCACGGGTCCTTCGCTGGGCCATGTCCAGCTGCGTGCGCAAGGCGTCGAACAGCGCCTGGCGGCGACGGGCGACGAGATCCTGAGTCGTGACGAATGAGGCAGTGCTGGCGGTGCTATTTGCGTGATTGGTGGTGAAGAGGAAATATAAAATATAACACTCACATGCACTCACTGCAAAGCATACGATAGCAACGGATTCTACAGGTCAATTGAGACCTCTATACAAGAGGTCTGAACCTTTTGGAGCGGAATCGGATTCCAGTACAGGGACTTGGGACTTTGAACACCTTTTTCATGGAGCTCTAAATCACGCTGGGCTGGGTGGCCTGCGTAAGAGCCATCCTGGGCTGTCGCATCGATACTACAGAGCCGAACCCTGGGGTTGTTGTTGCTTGAATCAGGGTTGCCCAAACAAACATAATATAAATAAACCACATCGGACGTGAATTTTTGAGGACAAGGTTGTCTTGCGAAAAGAGTGGACTTGTGGAGTATGTTTCAACCGTGACATAGGAAACCCCGGCGACATAGGAAACACAGGCACCTGGCAGGTCTCAACAGGCAAAGGTGGCCGATCCATTCAAACCGATCACGACTTTACAATCTTTACAAACTAGCAATTGTGCCAAACCTTAGTCTACTTGGGGATTCACCCTTACAATATGCCTGGAGTGCCAAATTGACAATGCCAGAAACCAAATTGCAATTAAGATATTTTATGTGTCTTTGGAGGTCACAAAACCAAACAAACAAACACAAACACATCATCTTCACATCATCTTTGGATCTTCGGCGACTGGCACCACTTGCGCGTCGTCTGCGCCGTCTGCGCCTCTCGGCGCAGCTGCACCGCAGCGTCGCGGAGGTCCTTCCAGGCACCGAAGACGTCAAAGAGACCTGGATCGGGGGCGAGAGCCAAAACTATCAGTCTATGCTACTTACTAGCGATGGCCTCCAACCTACTAGCTATGCTACTTACATTGTTGCAAAATTTACGCCATGCTACGCCCAAGGACGTCACCGACAGTAATTATCCACAAAAAAATTATTCTCGACATGTCTTCTATAGTACTCCTATCTGCCTTCAACAGCGCTCATGACAACCCTGGCAAAGCTTGTGGGTTCACCAGTAGCCCTACTCTTTCAATGAGGCGCCGGATCAGTTCACTGGCCCTGTGCTGAGGGTTGAGAGAGTTCGTTAGACTATGCGAAGTGGACTGGATACTACTGATCAGTTGTATAGATACCTTTCATGGCAAGCAATAATGAATACTATAGTTAAACACTGTCAAGCATGGTCAAACATCCAATATTCAAAAAAACACGATCAACACCATCCGGGAGGGAGACGTACCACCCGACAGCAGGGGAGTGCGTGAGATGGAAGGAGTCCAGCAGACGAAGAAGGCTAGGAGCAAGGACGCTACTAGGGGCTCCTGGCCGTACTACTAGGAACAAGAGGACGCTACTAGGAGCGGCATCGTTACTAGTAACAAGAAGCTACTGGGCTCCTGGCATGGGTTCCTGGCATCACTGCTAGGAGCATTCTTGCTACTAGGAGCAAAGGGCATCGCTACTAGGAACAATGTTCGCTAAAAGGGGCTCCTGGCATCGCTACTACCGTAGATGGACGAAATATTCAAACCCTTCCAACCACATGGACCCCTTCTACCCCAAAGCTCAATGTTAGAGATCTTGTAGGAGTGTTTTTCGGCGAATGGACGAAACAAATCAAACCCTGGAAACACAAAATTCAATCAAGTCATGTTCAACATTGACCTTTGAGGGGCAGGGGTTGACCAAAGTTATTGATACAGGGGTCTGAATATTTTGTCCATCTACTGTCTGAAGGTGTGACGTTTGCATATGTTTGGCTTGCAAGAATCAAGTCTACCGTCTGCATCCGTAGTACTTAGTTTTCATCTTCTGTGGTAGAACAGCACTTGTGATGACTGTACATAGCAGAGAAACGTCTCGGTGTCTGCTGCAAGGCTTCAATCACAATGGTGTCCGCGGGTTCACCTGGTCCTGCCTTTGCAAGCACCAAATTTAACATCTTCATCTGTAGTCATCCTGTGCTGAACGTCTTGTCCATCTACTGTCTCCAGGCGTCGTGTCTACATCTGTAATTGTCTTTGCAAACACACGTCATGTCCAAATACGTCCAACATCTTCCTCTGTAATACTCTTGGCTTGGTCTTGTCTGCTAGAGCGACGAAAGCTTTCTCTGTCTGCTTCACCTCCGCGTGAAGCAGTTGGGCTATGGAACCAAGGCCATCCGACAGGTGATTGGCCACCTCAAGTCAATGAAAAAGGATTCGGACGCTGCCTTCCGCCATGTCTCTGCTGAGGAAAGCCAGCTCATGAAAACCCTTCATGATGATGGTCTTGGTGTAAAGGCCATTGCTTCGACTGTGCACCGGTCCTCTGACACTGTCTCCAAGCACTTGTTCAAAAAGAACAAGCGCCAGAAGCCTCAACATGTCGGGCGGCCAGTGGTCATCACAGAGGCCAAATTCAAGCAGATTCAGAAAGAAAGGCCACAAAAAGTTGCTGCGGGAGTCGCGGGGTAAGGAAATCACCATCGAGACGCTGAAGCACTACATGAAGCTGCAGTGCAGTGAGAAGTCCATCAGTCGGGCTTTTTGGCAGCGCGGTATCCACTTCCGACCGCTGTATGAGAAACCAGACTTGTCTCCTGCAGATGTGACAGAAAGGCAGCAATGGGCATTGGAACACACGCACCGGAGCCCTGGCCAATGGAACCGGTACGTTCACGCCTTCATCGACAACAAAACAATTCAGGTGTACCACACAGGGCAAGCTCGGGACTATGCGGCCCGTCGGCAGGTGCGTGGGGCTTACCGGCCAAGGAGTCGAATCTTCACTGCTCGGTACACAAAGCCGCCCACGACCCTCATCCAGAACACCGGGGCCAAGTCTGCGACAGTCACCTGCGCCATTGGTAATGGAAAGGTGTTGATGTGGCATGTGATTTTGCGGGAAGTGGAGCGGAAAGGCCGCAGCGGAGATGTACGCTGGACCTTTGCGGCGTGCTTTGGAGAAGGAATACCCCCATGTCCGAGGATGCTGGCGCGTCTTGGAAGGTCTTGGAAGACAACGACCCCACCGGCTACAAGAGCAGCAAGGGCATGGCAGCCAAGGCTGCTGCTGGCATTGAAACCCTGGACCAGCCCAAGAGATCAACCCGCTAGACTTTAGCTTCTGGGCAGCAGTCAACCAGAAAATGCGGAAGACTGAGGCAAAGTGGCTAAAGACCAAACGAGAAACTCGCAAGGTTTACCTTGCCAGACTCAAACGAACAGCTTGCAGCCTGTCAGGTGACTACATCACCAACATTGTCAAGCAGCTGCTGCTGAATGTCCGCATGGCACTGAGTGCACCTATGCTCACGCAGCTGCTACGTTCTTCCACGCAAATGGCCGCTTCTCTGTTGCAGAAAGACCTCGCAGCAGCCTTGCGGAACATCCTGGTTGCTGGGCCTTCCAAGAACACAAGAGCTCCGATGATCGTGGGTCCAACAAACTCAGGAAAGTCCACCTTGGTTTTGCCTTTTGATGAGTTATTTGGCTTTGCCAAAGTCTTCCGCAAACCTGCCCTTGGGTCGTCCTTTGGACTGCAACATCCTCAAGGAGAAGCGCTTTCTTTTCTGGGATGATTTCCGCCGTGTCGAGTATGGACAGAAGACAGTTCCAGTGGCAACCTTCCTGAGCCTATTTCAGGGGCAGCCTTTTGAAGTGCAAGTCTCCCAGTCCTTCAATGACGGCAACGTTGACTTCGAGTGGCACCATGGTTGCGTTCTCACGGCGAAGGCTGAAGGTTTGTGGCTTCCTCGACCTGGTGTTGATGGAGAGGACATCCGACATATGCAAAGTCGACTCTGGCAGTTCAATTGTGTGGCCACAGTACAACACCTAAAAGACACGATACCGTGTGCACGGTGTATGTGCTGCTGGATCCGGGACGGTGCTGCGACCTTCGACGCTGCTCAAGTCCTCAGGACGGTGCCTGTGGCCACTCCTCAGAAAGAAACCACATTGGCTGGGATGGACGACCTGGTTGAAAAGGCTCACCTCTCCCGTGCAATTGCCGATGCGTTGGTAGCAGAGATAGCTACTCTCGGAGCCGTCGATGTGAAAGAGTTGTTGGTATCAGACTGGAAAGCCTTAACAGCTTTCAACGCCTTGCTGCCATTTGAGCAGCGACGGCTCTTGTCTGTCGTCCAACTTCATCTCACATGAGCATCCCAAATTCGCTCCAAGGATAATTCACGCACCTGCAAGGACAATGCCCGGCATCACTTGAAAACAGCACACGCATGTGCGCCTGTAGGTCTCCGGTCGCCGTCCACACCTAGTACCAAAGATGGACGAAATATTCAAACCCTTCCAACCACGTGGACCCCTTCTACCCCAAAGCTCAATGTTAGAGATCTTGTAGGAGTGTTTCGGCGAATGGACGAAACAAATCAAACCCTGGAAACACAAAATTCAATCAAGTCATGTTCAACATTGACCTTTGGGGGTCAGGGGTTGACCAAAGTTATTGATACAGGGGTTTGAATATTTTGTCCATCTACTGTAGGAGCAAGGACGCTCCTGGCCTTACTACAGTAGTAACTTCAAAGAACGACCCAGCTCGGCCGCCCGACAGCAGGTCCGGTTCATCCGCTCGAGCGACCGGAGGACTCGCTCAGCGAGGGTCGGGCGGTCGGTCGGCCAAGAGGAGCTTGGTCCTTGGAGAAGCGCATCTATTTGAGCAAGACGCACATCTGTTTTATCATGTTTTACATCTGATGGGGTTTTGCACATAACTTTCCATCAAAAGAAGACTTTGATTGATTGCATATTGCATAGTACACCATATTATTGTGCCTGAACCTTCGGTGTACACTCTCCGGGGCTACAAGGGTCGCTCATCATGGATGGGTTTCTCGCCCAATTCTACAAAATCACTTGAAGAATCTCGAAGAGCACCCAATCCAGGACATGAGGCTCAAGTATGCCTGCGCATCAACCCACCAAAGTCAATGTTCCTGAAAGACTCTTTTTCGGAAGGATGGTCATGATCCGAGGACTCAAACCATGCCGCTATGGCCCAACTTATCTACGGGGCCTTGTCTATCAAATTTGCCAAGGACCGAAGGCATCTATACGGGCATTGATATAATTGGCGGTTCTTGCGGCAATGCTCCCCTGGTTGATCTCCTGATTGAATGACATTGAATGACCTTGCAAAATGATTTCGTCATTGGATTCCAATGAAGACGACTTCAGGTCTCAGAGTGATGTCCCTTTGCCCCAATGAAAAACACGAGTCCAAGATTTGATGGCACTTTCCACCCTGTGGAAACTCCTTAAACAACAGAACCACTTTCACCTAAAGCGCAGACAAAAAGGTGTTGATCGGTGTTGAAAAGAACTGCCCAATACTGTCCATGTGCCTTCGGCCTTCAACAAACCAACAAGTTCCTGACTGCTCGAATCTCCCTTTCCTTCAATCCGAGGGGCGGCTAGGAGCCACTTCGTCCGTCTGCACGGCACAATCTGCCTGGCCAGAGAGGAAAAAGGGAACCTGATGAGCCCATCAAGCAAAAAACTAGAAGCGGTTAGAAGTAAGAGCTTGGCCTTAGACAGGTAAGGATGGATCGATGGATTTCTCTTTGGCACACTGCTGGGAGCCGGTTCTCTGTTGCAAGAAGTCAGGCCATGCTGCGGCCATGCTTACATTGGAGCAAATGATTGCACATGTATGGGAATAGATTGAATAGATCACCAGGCCAACCACTTAATACCTGGCTCACCGCTCAGCGGCGAATGAATACCGGGCCCAGCTACGGCAGCTACGGGCTTTCAACCAATTCAATTTGTGAGTTACTGAGAGCTTTGAGAGGGTACAAGCATCTCTTCCATCAACAATCGCGACCTTTTGTCCTCTCAAAAGTCTCTGATTTAAAACCTGGTTGTTGGGTTCCTCATCCAATGCACTCCAACATGCCCGAAAACCTTCTTCACCCGGCGAATAGTTTAGAGCCGCTGGCAGGAAATAAAATGAACTAAACAATTGCCTGCCGGGAGCAAACGGGGGTGGTTGATGGACGCCTGTTCACGTCAAACTGATGGAAGATGGATGCACGTATTGCTTTGAGGCAGCCACACCAATTCTCTCAATCCCAAGCCTCAATTCCGCACCAGCCTTCAGTCAATACAGAGTATTGATAGCCAACTTCCATACCATCCATGCGGAATAGTTACACTTTCTCCTTCCAAAATTATCCAAATACAAGCGCTTCAAGTCCCATGGATTTGTGAGACCCAACCGCTCCAAACCCTTGAGAGGCGAGCTACCTGCGTCCGCACTTCCGAGGCTACCTGCGCGCAAGGAAGCTCCCCGAGGAGGTCTTAATTTGGGAATGATGGCCCTAGTAGCGTTCTTGCTCCTAGTAGTACGGCCAGGAGCCCCTAATAGCTTCTTGTTCCTAGTAGTATGGCCAGGAGCCCCTAGTAGCGTCCTGGTTGGATGTTTTTGGGTGAGTTTGATTCTGAGCCAAGCGGCCGAGAGTTCGGGGGTTTACGAGGGTTTCGGGCGTCTGGTTGGATCCCAACAGCAAACTCTTTCAGGTGCTTTTTCAAGCCAAGAGTCTACAGTCGCGAAGGTACCTTCGCTCCAGAGATCATGCTCAGGAAGTAGTTTCACTTTAAGGACTCCCAAAAAGGATGTACCTGACCCTGTGGGAAGAGAACACATAGTCCGCAAAGCATGCACTGCATGTTCAATAAAGACCGATTCCAGTTCCATACATAGGTAAGTCAGTATGTGTGTGTGAAAAGGGTGTTTCAAACTCCCTGTTTCAGCCAAGCCAAGGAAGGCTGCTTTGCTGCGCCTGTTTCAGCGAATCGCGGGAGAGGAGTCTGGCGATCTGCCTGCGGACGCGATTCTGTTTGGCACCATCTAGAATTTAGGGTCTTTCTCGGTCCTTTTGGTAGTCCAAATGACGATGTTTAATGATGCTTGTTGGATTGATCCAAGCCATCTGAATCTTTCTGAAAATGGTCAACAAAACTGGTTTGGATCAAACTGTGTACTGTACATTCTGAGAAGAGACTTGGACCCTCTAGGATATGTGGGTTCTGAGGGTATGATTAGAATCGATTTGAGGCCTAGTTGCTGCCCGAGAATCAACACGCGTATATATAATAAATATATATATATACATATGTTCTGACCCCTTATGTGGTTCAAATTTCAAGTCATGTGATGCGAGGAAACCCTGCCAGATCCGGAGGATTGTTTCCAGTGCAATGGAGAGCCCAAGGATTCTTAGGGCAGTTCATGGATGGATTCCTACAAACCTTTGAACATAGAGCCGTCTGCTCAATTCACAACCCGCACTAACAACTGCCGACTGCCCAATATCTTTTGTACGTGGTAATCTGCGACGAAAACCTCCCCTGCCGCGTTCCGGAGAATAATCTGAGTGGCTGATTGGTCTTACAGCACAGATTCGCCTGATTAAACGTCACTCACCGGCTCACTGCTCACCGACTGCGGCCACGGGAGCTCACATGGCGGAGCGGCGCAAGCTCCCATGGTCCTGAAATCGCATGAGTCCAAATGCATCTGGGCCCCCGGACTTCTTCAGGAGCTCCGCGGGCCGTGCGCCACAACGGAGGCCCTCCTGGAGAGCCGTAGCAAGCGCATTGCTGGGCAGCATGCGGAGGTTGGGAGCTGTGCAGGTGTATCACTGCGGAGGTATCAATCTGAACTCAGCTGTAGTTCCCTCTAAAGGGAGTCATCCCCGTCATCCCCCATCAACCCTCACACCCCACGTGGTCTGCTTCCTGCCGTGGCCCCTCGCCTGAAGGATTTTCATTGCCTTTGTTTCATCTCCTTCGCCTCTGCGCCGCTCGAGAAAGATCAGCTCAAACAGTCAAACATGAGAATCTCCCAGGCATCTCCTTAAGACGCTGCTAGTAACAAGGGCATCGCTACTAGTAGCTCCTGGCCTTACTCGGAACAAGAACTTAACTTAAGCTACTAGTCTACTAGTAACAAAGGGCATCACTACTAGTGTGTGGGTGCACGGTGTTGACACCTGGCCACATGGTGGTGACACCCTGTCTTTCTCACTTAAAAGCGCTGAAGGTGACAGCTGCGAATTAGCACAGGCTCAAGCGCTCACGGTAATAATCTAAAAGCTAATTACATTCGATTCAAGGGTTCCTGCATGGAGTTTCTTTAATTGGGGAGTGCTCTAAACAGGTAATGGGGATTATCGGGTTCACCTATAGAACCACATTTGTGAGTGGGTTACCAAGCTATAGGATCACCAAAAAGCTCTCTTCACCCTTCCAAGCTGGCTGGAAACACACACAAACACCTATCATTGAACGTGGAATGTGACCCTCACCCAGAAGAGTCATTCGATGATATTCATAACTACAACCTGCGCTTGAAAATCGGAAATCAAATGTCAAATACTGTCCATGTCCTTCCGCTTCAGCAGCCTCCAACAGTGAACATCTACCGCCCCTACCCATCGCCCTGCCCAGCTGAACATCCAAGTGACGTTCCTCCAGTGTCGCTCGCGCGTGATACATGCGAGCATCGCTGTTCACACCTCATGTCGCGAATGCGGGAGGATCCCCTGTGCCTCGCAAAGAGCCCAGTGGGAATTAGTAGGTAAAATGTCCGAACCTTAATTAAACACTCCGAGCCAGGAAAAAAAGACACATGAACAGAATTGACCAGGACCTGCCAAGATGCTTGTCTCTTTCTACCTGGAGCCTGGACTCATTTTCGAGCATTTGTGCAAGGCAGAATGGGGGTCCACATCCTCTGCACCGAACCCAGCAAGCAAAGGATCCTCCAGTTGAAGACATCTTCGAATGACTGAGGCGAAGATACCTTCTAGATCCTTCTAGTTATTTCTAGTTCATAGTTTCAGTGCGGACGAGCAGCCGAAGGCTCTCTGACGGTTGTGGAACTCTCGTGCTTCGTTCACATCCACATGGCAAAGCTCGAGCATGTACCTTGCAAAAGCTTGGATGCTCAAAAACTAGGGCAGCAAACGTGGAAACAACTATACATATTAGTATGGGCACCATGTGTTACTTAAAAAATGTGTCAAAGCACTGATTTGGGAGGGAGCTTCAGCAGTGTCGAAGAAGTCTAACTGGCAAAACTGCAGAATTTAACAGAATAATACCAAAGAAACTCGTGGTCACCTCTAGTTGTATAAGCATTTGTTATAATTGCCCAGGGTCTAACCTTCTTTTGTATTTGGTGCAAATGTATGCAAATTTGACAACGTCCATCCACCCGACCAGGAGAGTCCATTTTCCGGTCAGCTGCTGCACCCATGTGGTTCGTTCAGCTGCAAGGGCGGCTGCAAAGGCACTAGATCCAAAAGTGAATAAAGTGAACGATCTTCCAATATCTTTCGATGGGGTTATCCAAATAAGAAACACATATTTACAATGATTTATGTAACTTTATTTTACGACAATAAGACTCAAAGTCATAGACCTTCAGAAGGTGCAATCAACTCTGAACACTTGAATTCATCTCCAGGATACTTCACACAAAGCTCCCGGTAGGCCTCGTCTTCCACTGCCTTGCAGAACAGACTGTCCGACCATCGCAGGTCGAAGACAACACTACAAAACCCACTTTTGCAGGGGTTGAAGATGGTTGAAACCTTTCTGGGCCTGTGTGCTTTCATGTGACCGCAGTTCCAGTCGAATCAAGTCCGTGAAATATGTTCCTACGTGAAATGATGAGGAGATGTCCCCCGTCATCTTTTTGGAGAATTGACTCATGCTGCATCTACATGTCGCAACCTGCATCGGCCACAGGAAACATGCACCGGCATGAGCCATCACTTTACTTGGAAAAGAATGTCCTGTCTTTCAAAAAAGCAAACACTTAGAACGTCTGTGTTTCTATTTTCTATTGCCCTCTATCTACATCGATGGTCCACAACTTCCACCAAATCATCCACTACCCTGCTTCATTACCAAAAGGACAGTTTTCGAGACGAGCTCGTGTACCCCTTCCAGGAAACCGCACATGCACCAAAAGGACATGACCCTCATCTCCGACACCTTGTTGAAGACGAAGACATGTACTGAGACCAAGGACCCTGTTCATCTCAAAAACCATCTATATACGGATCTTCCTCGATTTCCCAACAGCCACGAGATGCCACTGTTTGCTTATCCATGAGGGTTTGTGCACGTGTGCCAGAATTCACTGAAACTAGTTACAGTAAGTGAAAGGTTTTGGTTTTGGTGAATGCTTTTTCCCCTGGCGCTTCGTTTCAAAGTCTCCCGCTCAACCCCACCTTTCAAAGTAGTGCTCCCCAACAAATGGCCCCATGCACCGAACCCTCCGTGGCAAAAATCATCTTGACTGCCCCCACACCTTGGGGCACTGATAGGCCTCGATGGCAGCGGAATAGATGTTGCAAAGCTCACGCCTGGAGCCCAGGCTTTGCTCTGCTTTGCCTGAGAGTCCAGAGTGAGCGCACTAGGTGAAGGTAGGAAGTGGTTCATAGTCCATAATGTAATGATGTTATCTTTGCAATTAATAATATGGTCGTGTCCAGGCAGTGAACTCATTGAACTGATCCCGGGAATTAACCTGGAATGAGCAGGATCAAGAGTCTAGCATGGATCTTCGTCGTGGACAGGTGAAACAAAGAGGAATGGGGACGGAGACAGGTAGGACAAGCGTAGATCACCGCTTGCACAGCTTTTGATGGCCTGTACGAACATCACAATTCAAGTCACAACCTATGGGAACGCCTGCAGGCTTGCTTGCTTCCTTGCGTGCGTGCTTGCCTGCTTGCTTGCTTGGTTTATATCATTCACGGTGAACCCTCCCACGCGGTTTGCAAGTCTCTCTGGAATTAGTCAGCTTGCTTTAATCGAGCTAGCATAACCTCCAACATGGGAACTTCTTGTTTGCCTTGCCAGGGGCCGCATGTGTTTCGAATGGAAACCCCCAAGTCACCGGCAAGGAAGACACCTCAGTGTCTGAGGGTCTTCTGCTATCAAGAGAGCCATGTTCTTGTTAAATGCTACCTGGCAAGGAGGTCATGTGTCAATGCCACAGCACCTACCAGGTGTGTGTCAAGTACAAAAGCAATCCTTGCAGCAAAGTTGCGAACAAGGGTAAGGATTCGGGGGCCATTGCCAGCAGCTCCTGCGCATGAAAACTGTTTCCTGCTCCAACCAGCTTGAACCGCTGTGGTGTGTGGAAGATAGCTTGATGAAATGTAGAGAAAACATCTCTTCCTCAAAGCACCTGATTGAATCGAGCGTGAGACGGTTGAGAATCAGCCACCAAGAGTTGTTCCACATCCGACAGTACTCAGTACGTCGAAGTGAAAAGAGATCCACTTTGACCATGTTTCTCCATCAACTTGACATTCAGTCTTGAGTGATCCCGCAGGCCCAAAAACGATGTCAGGCAAATTGAACAAGTAACCGACCAGTTGCGACATCAAGCCGCCAAGAGTTTGGGGATTTGGCCCCCTTTGGATGTTTTCACTGGAGCAAGTAGACCGTAGACTCCGTAGACCGTTTTCCACAGCCCTCTGTACCCTCCCGTACGCATCCGCACCTTGCAGGGAGGCCAGCATCATGGTCTTGGCCTGCGGAACGTAAGAGAAGGGTTGACTGAGTTGCAGGAAGTGAGGCTCCCAATCACTACACTGTACCAAACACATTAGCGAAGAATCCGTAAACTGGTCATCCGCAATCCGGAGTAATTATTGGAACAAACTAGAATCACCGTAGAAACGGGGACAGGACCCTTGAGCTAAAAAACAATGCACACACCCCTCTGGACTCCACGCACTCCATGAGCAGACTAAGACTCTAAGACTCTAAGTCTAAGACTCTAAAACTTTGAGTATATACAGTAATAGTTTATGTAATATCTATGTTCAGACCCAAATCAGTCTTCTAAATTGTCAAGGGTCCAAAACCCTAGTCCACCAACTGAACAGTCGCAGTTTGATTATTTCCTTATGTTTTGGATTTGGAACATTCTTCTGTCTATGGCAAAGAATCGCCCAAACACTCATTTCACCCCTGCCCTGCGTGCCTCTGCCATGGCCTCAGACCCAATGGGCGTGGAAGGTGGCCATGGAGACACACTTTGACATCCCGTGTTTTGGGGGATAGCAGGCAACACGACGTCGGTGTTAGTTAGCGTATGTTAGCGTTTAACAAGAACATGGATATGTGAACAAAAGAACGCTATCTTGATATCTTGGTGCCTACTGTATATAGTCTGGAGTAGACATGTTGTGAGCTTGGATTGCAGCTTTGCCATTCAACATCAGCAGCATCATCACCACAATCATCAGTGTTGCTCCATCATTCAAACCAACAACCCAGCACCTGGTTTCCCATTATAATGCTCCCAGAATGACACGAGGATCGAATCTCCAACAAACCGAAGGATTTCTGCATCTCCGCATTAACAACCCTTGAATCAATCTCTGCAAAGGACATTCAGAAGGACATCAATCTCTGCATCTCTGCATCGAACTAGAGATGATCAACAACCCTTCCCACACACACCAAAAAAATAAAGAAACAGACAAAAATGACGTTCGGTAACACAAACATCAAATCATTAAAAACAAACGTATGTCTTTCGATGGATTAAAGTGAGTAAAGCAGCAAAAGCCTCGGGTTTGGGGGGAAATGTTTGCCGCCTCCAACCCAAATCTGGCCGCTCCGGTTGCCCAGCTGCGGCGATCCCCTGGACGGTCCCATTCGGCGAGGTGTCAGATCCAACAAAACGCGCCACGCACGCCACGCGCGCTTGGGCCACATTGGAGCGGATGTTGGAGCTTGCCAACTCACCTGTGACCTGAAAGATCTCATCCAAACTCGCAAACTGCCACAAGTACTGAGTACTGAAGTCAGGAATGCCACCTTCAAAAATGCTGAATATATACATACCAAATACTCTGTTTCTGACCAAGGCTTACAACTCCTACTGATTCCTGTGGTGATGCACCATAATCAGCATGTGTTGGAATCAAGATCCGCAAGACTGCTTGTGGAATACCGCATGTCACATATTGTCACATGACGTACAACACACCTACTGTATATACTTTGCATGCTTTTTTCCTCAGATTCTGTTGCCACGCTTCTTGGTGGCAGCAGTACTATCCGCCTGCTTTCACGGTTCGGGCTTGAAGATGGACACCTAGAAATCCAGCGGCTGTCGAACAAAAGGCACTTCATGGTGCTTCCGACCATGAAGCACTTCAATTGAGGAAGGACATCTGGATAACCCTCATGTCGCACAGTACGTTTGGCAGATCTCCTGTACTGGGGAACCCCATCTCAGGTGGACTATGTGATTTGCAGGATGTGTCCTTAAAACATTATGGAAAGATCAACACCTGAATGACTTTGACAAATAGTGGAACGACGATCAAACATGCAGTCAGACTCGTGCATTTCCAAGAAAGTATCCCTAGCATCCTTGCAGTCCGTGTCAAACACCAGAAAATCATAGGAAAACGGAACCGCCACCGTTCCGATCCATAGAAGTCACAGGCACAGGGAAATCTCTTGCTTGAAGATCAGCCTCCTATCGGGTGGCAATTCATCAAACCGCGGGGATCATCAGGGCTCTTCCAGTGTCTACGTTCTTCTTTCCGACCGCCTTTGGCATTGACCCCAATTATACTGATGGCCCAATTCGCCGGCTTCAGGGATCCGCATCGGGAAGCCTCGCCCAACTCAGCGGCTTGCTGCCTTCAGTGCCTCCCGCCGAAAACATAAATCGAAGTCCAGCTGCCTTTCTGGGACATGTCACTCGGGCGATGGAGTGTCATGTGATGTGCTTGGAGTGTCATTGTGAGGGTCGTGACTCTTCCTGTTTAGGGCCCACAACATCCCACCACACCCTAAATCCTACAGTCCCAAAAAATAGCTGAAGACCAATTTGACAAACCCTCAGAGCAGTTGCATAATATGTGGATGCATTCTTATGATTATTATATACATGTTATTACCTGGTGATGCTGCTCCAGCCACCAGAATTCTCGCCGAATCGGCTAATTTGGTGTAGAGGTTTGATGTCTTCTTGGAGCACACGCCCTCGAAACTGTTGGCTCAGAATATGCTGTGGGATCAAGATCTGAACCAGCAGTCTTGAAAGTGGGTCTGTTTTGTGAGGACGTGTTGCTCTTGAAACTCAGAGAGGTATTCCTTCTGACAGAACCAGTCAATATATGACAATTTAGATCAGCTGGTGTCCAGCAAACTTTACCAACATGTACGGATTGACACCCAAATCACAGCCTTTCACGCTTTATTGAGCATCTAGGCTCGTGGTCCTGCAACAATCAATCCATGAATGAATCAATCACTAGGACATGTAACATGTATTTAAAGCAACAATAAAACTGGCAAAGGCCGGCAAAGAGAATGTATTCCAAAATCCTTTCCTTAGAGACTCAGGCCGCAGTTCTTCCTCCTTCAAGAGAGCCGTGCCTGCGTCACTAGACGTGGCCACCACACATCGGGTCTTCCAGGCACAGGTCGTGGCCCCCCAGGAAGCTGCTCCTGAAGAGCATCTCGCGCGTGGGCTATATGTGAATGTTACTAGTAGCTTCTTGTTTTTACTAGTAAGGCACTTGTTACTAGTAGCGATGCACTTGTTACTAGTAGCTTCTTGTTACTGTACTACTAGTAAGGCACTTGTTACTAGTAGCGATGCACTTGTTAGTAGTAGCTAATTGTTTCTATTAGCTTCTTGTTACTACTAGTAGCGATGCACTTGTTACTAGTAGCTTCTTATGTGAAAAACATGCAACATCATTCAATGTTTCTCTGGCCCCTCTCCCACAAGAACGCATTTCCAAACACACGTCTCCTGGATGTTCACCTCAAAGCTTTGTAACTGGGCTGCATGCTCGAACCTGGTTGATCGGCTCAAACAACGGGAAGTAGACCTTGCAGGTCCTCCAAACTGAGATGATTTGAGTATGGAAGGGACCACATCCACTGGCTTTGAAAAAATCCCCTTGAACAGCCATCACTACTAGGGTGGAGGCCATTGCTACTACATAGCAGCAAGAAGCTACTAGTAGCTCCTGGCACTATCGACATTTCCCTTGAACACTGCTGTTGGGGAGGGGATACCGCTTTTTTCCACAATGAGGCAGGAACTCTGCACCCACCCATCTACCTGAAAAGGAGACATTGTATGCAAGGCCTTGCCCTCCCACGACTCCCACGGAGAGGCCTGGCCTGTTGCAAAGCCCCAGAATGGTCTGGACATAGTGGTCAGACACCTGTGCAAATGAGATTTGAAGAAATCCGAATCCCAATCCAAGTTCTCCTATTGTGTTTGTTGATGAAGGTCATTCCTCCATTGGGTTACTACCAAAACAATGTCGCACCCAGGGCAGGGTAAAGATATGTAAAGATAAAACCTTCCACCGCACCGCATTCATCGTGAGCAGTTGGCAACCACCTTTGTGGCCAACCGCTTTGTGGATTTCTCTTGAGATCAGTCAGATCTGAGATTCCGTCCGGCCTCGGCTTGGGGAAGTAGTCTGTCACCAGTTCTCTCTTAAGAGAGGCACTATATAACACGGCAAAGGATAAGGTCCCCCATTTAAAGAACCAAGCTGCGGTCTCCAGCAATTAACGGATGCAAAGCATGTTCCTCTAAGTCTACTATTTGGGTCCGAATGAGATCTGATAGTTTACTTCACATGGCCAATATGAGGGAAACAATCAATTTACTGTAAGTGTGCAATTGATGACCTACCCTATAGACAGCCCGGGGTTGGCTCAACATACCACAAACTTCCACACAATCATGAGTAATTATATAACTAATACAATCTTAAGATCCCAGTGCACCCAGCCTCCAAATCGTTCCGGCAGTACATCAAGTGCCTCAGGTTGGCAGTGATTGTTCCACCTTTGCTGCAAAAAAGGATGCAACGTCTGGAGCTACTCCACATATGGCTGTGGGTGAAACTCTCGGGGCTCTGATTCCGTGTGATACCCACCTGAGCTCCCAACAACAGATCCGTTTGAGGAAACTCATCCACAAGGCTATTCGGCCCCCATTGCATCGTTATATAAGCTAATTTAATCTATAGCCAACGATTCCAATTCGACCATCTGCCCTCTTCTGGTGCCCAGGGGATGTTGTTGAGACAAAAATGGAAACAGCAAAACAGCAACAGCCAAAGACTCAGTGGTAGCATGCCCATTCTGGGTCCCTCAACAGTACTGATGCTTCAGTCTATTGCTTTGCAATACTTTGCAGCTTCCTCAAATCTATTGGCTTCATCCTCGAGCTGTCTGCATTTCAACATTGATGCCCCATGTCCTTTGGTACGGCGTTGCCGCTGCTGCGGTGGTCGCTTTTTTCACGCCTGCACCATAACCTTGGCGCTGCTCGCAGTGGCTCTGAAGCTGCATCGCCATCTCCAAGGGCTTCCGCTTCCCTACGCTGCGGGCCATGTGCTGCAGGAAGGATGGTACATGACCTGGGCGGCTGCGTTCTCGACGGAGATTGCTTCGATCAGTGTCCACTTGAGAGGATGTCATCTGTCTCAAAATGCAGCCTCACTTCAGCATGAGTAGTGTTTCGACGGTAATTACTTCCTTTTGGGAGCGTATGGATGCGTATGGCAGTTGTGTATCTAGTGACACTGATGGGCCATCATTGAGGGAAGCAAAGGGAATCTCGCAAAATAGCCAACTCCGCACTTTGGGCGGCTTGGCAGCGTTTGAAACATGCCGCTGGTTGTGCGCTAAATGTTAAACGCTCCCCGCTCCCCCCAAAAAACCGGCTAGGACGACCAGGGACCTCCAAGTCCAGGATCCGTTCGAATCTGCACCCCTCTCTATGAAGGTCCGACACCTGACTAGCTGCGTGCTCCCATCACACTCTGCGCTGTTTTCGAACATATATTGTTTAACATCCCTCCTCGCACCAAGTCACTGCCAACATCTTTCTGTGACAGCGTCTGCAAGCAAAAGCTCCCGCGTGCTTCCCGGGGTCGAAGGATGTAGGCCTAGGATATGCCAAGCTCCGAGCAGAACCGCGACAGGTCCCAACTCTAAGTAGGACCTGCCTGGGCTGATGCGAAAGCAAACCATTGAATCCCCCTTCCAAAAAAGATCGGTTAACCTCTGATAGCTATAGTAGGCTATGTTTTGGTTCATTATGTTCACTTTCCAGGGGAAGCAATCAACCAGGGTGATCCAAGCAGTCGAGCGGCGGAGAGGAGGTCCTTGCTGCGGACCACGGTGGAACTCGAAGTGTCTGCTGGTCGCCCCAAGGTCGCAGCCAGCTCATCGGAGCAAGAACCTCAGCAAAGAAATAGAGATGGAAGGCGTGTTTGATGCAAAAATGACAATTTTGAACCATGACCATGCAGTTCGTCAGATATCTTGAGAGATACTGTTTTTGCACTCATGGCATGGAGTTTCTATTTTGATGCGAAGCTCTCATCATCACCTTGCTGTTAAAACCTCGAGTAAACCTCATCATCACCTTCTGGTGCGGATGTTGGAAGCTTGATAAAGTTTGTATTCTGCTGATGTCCTGATGTTGTTGCAAGAAAATCCTCTGGATACTTCATGTTTCCTTGACCGGCTCGGGATCTCCTTCTGATCAAAGGCTCCATGGTCATCATAGTGTTCAACTTGTGTCCCTCGACCCCCACATTCCAAAACGGTGGACGATGCAAGCCTGTTGGATGCCGCCATGAAAGAGCGATACAAGTGTGACACAGGCGTGACACATAGACACCAAAGGATACCAAAGGTACAGTAAACGTATGTCCCCTTGTGGCCAACAATTGCCTGTGAGAGCCATCTGGCTGTGAGGAAAGGATTCCATGATCTTCCAAGAGAATGGGTGGTCCTATTGTGTGGACAGTAGCGATCCAATTCAAGACGGAGGCACACATAAGAATTGCATAGCCATCACCTTGCCTCAGTTCAAAAGCTTATAACTTATGACTCCAGGAAGCAAAGCAGCATGCGGCAGGATCCGCCCACGATTTGGCCACGAGTCCGCCACATCAGCTTCCAGTCCATTCCATCACACATGCAGCTGTTCTGGAACACTACTTTCGCGAATGTGCGCAGAAAAAAGGAACTTAGTCGATAGAATCTGGAACGATTTCCCGAAACGTATTCTTGTGTGGACATGTTCCAAGTCAACCGGGGCACTCCTCAGGGAGCTTCATCAGGAAGCGCTCCTGAATTAAATCTCGATCGCCTTGGACAGCCGAAGTCGTTTCCGGTCGGCTTTGGCGGCCAGGAAGGAGGTCGGTCTCTTGGCCGGTTCAAATGACTACGGATATTCTGATCGAGATGACTCTAGGCTAGAGTGTGTCAAAGTCTTTGATGTGTCTTGAGGAAGCCATCATGGAACCGTGGGTTGTGCGCTAATTACCTGGCCAGTTGGGAAAGGGTGGTTAAAGTATGTTAAAATGGCTGCTTCCTAAGCCAAAGCACTCCAAACCGGTTGTAGGAACGCAGCATTGTCACTCCTAAAGAACTGGGAACCAATGCGAGACAGGTCGTTAAAAACTGGTTCAGCACGCATCAACTGTTCACTAATCCAACGCAGCAACTAATCCCTTGGGTTGATGGACCTTCACTTCAACCCTGAAGCCCAAGAATCGGCCTCAGTAAAGGCTTCATGTTTCTCGCTGGATTCTCCCCGGTACAGTGCTGGTTTCGAGATACCGTGCATGTGTTTTCTCATGTTTTCTCTCACCCACATGAATCCTTTCGTTGACGGAAGAATCCTGCACCACTTGCGATACAGGAGACGTGAAATGTCAGAATATTCCCTGTTGTCAGAACCTGTTCTACAATTCTACACCTGTCAGAACTCTTGGTGCAACCCCACTCTGAGCTTGAACCCACACCCCTTTCGGTTTTGAAAGCTCTGTCTGCATGGTCACTGATGCCAGGTGCAATGCTGACCCGCGAATACAAGATATCGCGCACAGCTCCACTGTCCATGACACCTCCTTGGCAGGAGGCAAGGTGAGGCTCGGTGTAAGGAGAGATGGAAAGAGGACTCTCGGACATGGGATTTTCCAGCAGGAGTAAACTTTCTATTTATATAGTCTACCAGTTACCAGGTTAAAAAGAATATCTATAAGCCTCTAATACTAGTTTTGATATGTCTTGATATGGTTTATAATGTTTTATGGATCTTTGCAAAAGCCACCAATCTGGCATTCTTCTTCAAGGTCTGGTGACTGGTGAATACTGGTGACCTCTTCCACAAAAGAACGGGCTGCTTTAGAGTGACCAAGTGTCCAGAATATAGAATCTCATGCGCCACCCAGGGGCTCTTGTCCCATTGCAAGCGCTCTGTCGGTGAGTACATCGCCCACACCACGGCATCAATGGGAAGTTCGTTGGGCGTCTGGATGACCTGGGCGTTTCAAAAAAGTGGGATGACCAGCCCCGTTTCTAGCACAAACTGAGGGTTCAGGTAGATCGAAAGGTGAATGGATTGGAATACTTCTCATTTTCTGAGGGACGTCTATGTAATTATAACATAGTTATATATATATCCCATTACATCCCGCTCTTAGAGGAATTCTGTGGGGAATGGACAAGGACCCAAACTGGTTGACCTTGAAGGAACTTCTGACAGCAATCGAAAGAGACAAAATTAGATTGTACACTTCCCAAGTCAAAAGCAAACAGTACACTTCCCAACAGGATGTGTCTTAATATACTAGCAAAGGCAATAGGTTGGGGCCTCTAAGATCTGAACACCTTCAGAATGCGACGTCAATGTTGGAATCCAAGCTCTTAGAGTCTTATATAGATTAAGTAAATTTCTATGATAGTCTATCCCTGGACTCTACAACCCAACCAAATAAATACACGGAACACCACTGGACAACCCAACATGACTATTTCTGTCTAGCAAAGGATATCTTGAATTTCATCCTTGATGCTTCGCTACACCTCCACAAAGCCGCTATCACTTCTGGCACCAAAGCCACCGTCTCGGAAATCACCACGGGCAGTGGATTCCCAGTGGTGTCGGCGAACCAAACCAAATTTGGTGGCTTCCTGGGCGAGTCAATCCAGTCTCCAAAGCCAAGGCAATTCACCATGGAAGTCTTTCTAGATCTTTCTGACACCTTGGACAACACTGCCCGAGTTGTACCTAGGGCCTTTAGTCCAGGCTGTAGTATACAAGCTCACGATGATTTTTCTTTGGCAGGTTGTCGTGTGTCCAAGAGGCCAGGAGACCCTCGTCAAACACTCTGAAGGCCGAAGAATTGCCCGTCCGAAGTTTGACAACAACCTATGCCGATGCCTGACGGCGTGTGGTATGGATCGTGACCAAAGCCTTGCATCTGTCGGACCCCCGACTGGCCAAGCGGCTGCAGTACACACCGAATGCTCATCCCATCAAATCCCTGATGCCTCCATCGTGATGGCTGATGAGACGACATCCGGGCCTGGGAGCCTATTTGTCCAGCTTGATCATTGTATTTGTATGAACACAGATTGACATGGACCCTATGTGAAGCTCACGGCTTGGTGTGCAGGATGGGATGCTGTTGGTCCTTAAAATGATAGAGCGCACCTAGCATTAGCATGGCGTTGTGCAACGAGTTCGCCAATTCGCCTTCCCCGAATAGTTGGAATGAGTTGGAATTACAAGCTTCAGCAACACCCATCTAGTGGAACTTTCTCAGATGTTTCCGCACACCCAGTCCGCTCTTTGGACCCTCTTCTCTCGCCCGCCTAGATGGATCCTGACAGGCCTCAAGCAAAGCCAAAGCCCGTGTCAACAACTCCTGAATTTGGATCAAGAAATCTGGCATGGCAACAGCTCCCTTAACGTCCCTCTTAGCAAGTACAAACTGCAAGTAAAGACTCGTTTGTTTATGTTTCTTGACTGCGCAAGTCATTCACCAGCGGGAAAAACCTTGAGGTCTGCCTTGAGTTGTTTGTGTTTAGGAGCACGGGGGAGGCTATTGGCTATTGTCATGAAATACCCCCAAAGCCCAAACCAACCCTGACACGACTGTATAATATATTTGTCCGTTTCCTCCATCCTTGTATCAGTACTTCGTCCAATTTTTGCTTCCACTCAAGATTTGTCAAGGATGTTTGAAGGTGCTCGATGTATGAGAGAGATTGTTACTTCGACAGTAGCAGCTTGAATCTGTCTGGCCCAGTCATCATGTCGGGGCTGGTCCAAACATTTTTAACACGAACTAAATCACCAGGCCCAATGTTCGGTTTCTGGGAACACACATGATTGTGAAATCTGCTGAATCCATCCGTCCTCTGGACGAGCGCGGACGACCACGCTTCGTCCTGGGCATCGGCACCAATCGGCACCGCTGCATCTTCGGCTGACTTCGCGTCTCCTGCGAGGGAGCAAAAAGCATAAGGCATACCTATAAAGACACCCAAATAAATATATGAAAAATTATTGTCTTTTTCTGAAACTCAACAAATTTATGTTGCTGGATGTAGTTTTAGACGTTTTCTGCAAAAAATGCCCATTCATGATCATGGGTTTGCCTGCCACTTTGGACCTCAGTAGCGCAACACAAAACCGTTTCACATAATTTTGCCCTTTTGCGCAGTTTCGTCCGTGGTTTGTGTTTCTTTTTGGGACGTGTCTCTGTTTGGTATCCGCACTGCATTACAAAAATTTCCACCGCCTGACGCCCGCCCCGAGAACGATGTTTTTGTTGGAAAAAAGACAAACGGGCCAAACACAAGTGCCTGGTGCCGTCGGGGTTGAGGCATGCCAGTTTCCGTGATGTGGGTGAGTTGTTCCCAAATGGGACAGGAGTTGAAACATGGCACGATAGGTTTGCAGCTTCAGATTTTAGACAACAAAACGCTGTAAATGGTGGTTTCCTCCTTTTGAGGCGAACACAGATCAACGACGAACATTCGTACTGGTTGGCGAAAGGCCCACGACCAAACTTAATCCAACAAATGGTCGACATTCAATTTAACTATACTATTAATTAGGCTATTAATTAGTCAACACTCGCTCCTCTTAAACATCTTACAACCATGTGTATGGAGCTTGTGAACATTGATGTTCATCTCTGATCCATTCACATTGGACAGTCTGTGCACTGCGTGCATCCAACTTGAACGACTTCGGGAACATGTCAATCGACAAAACACTTTTTATAACTTTCTCGCATGAATCAACCAACAGCATCTAAGCACCTCACCTACTTATCGACCAGCATTTTGCAGTAACTCATGATTCAATGAACTACAGGGCCCCAGGGCAGTAGTTATTTTCTAACACCCGTTCCTTTACCTATGTAGGGAGTTGCTGTACGACACTCAAAACGCAGTCAATTCAGTTGTAGGGAGATGTATCTTCCACCCGTGGGAGGAGGACTTGCAGCTCCCGGCGATGCATACAACGCTGAATATGGAGAGACCAAACTCAGAACTTTGGCAGTGTCATCGTTTGTCAAGTATGCTCACGTGACGACATGGAGTTTTGATGAGTTTTGGACCTCTCATTTCGACCAATGCCAGCATGCCACAGCACATTCATTTACAGTAGTTTACCAAGCCAAGACTATCCAAGAATGGTCCCAACATGTCCCAACTGGTGGTGAAATCGGCCTCTGATGCAACCCAACCCCCTGCGACGTCCGGCGACGTTTTCGCCTCTGAAGAGATGCTCCAGTTCCGGCCACCAGGTGGAGGGCCCGCTCTGCTCTGGGGCCTGAGGAACAGCAACCAACCGCTGAAGGCCACGCACAAGTTCACCTTCAGAAAGTTTGTTGACGCCTCTCAGGGAGACTGTTTGTGTGACTTTCGTATTTCCAGTTTTTCAGTCGGTGCGCAGCTGGGAGACCAACAAACACACTATATCTGGCCAAGTGCATGGAAATGCTCCAATGCTGCAACAATCACCCAAACAAGGTTGCTTAAAGGGCCAATGCTTTGGTCAACCTAAGGATGTGTTGAACTCCGGCCCTACCGAGATCTGGATGTGGCTCAGACCTAGCGTACCACAGGACATGGTGTCCCTTTCTATCAAGGCCATTTTGGACCCAAAGAATCTTGACCCACATCTGGAGATGGAAACTCGTGCATTTTTGTATGGCACCCGCGCCATCTCGCCCATTGTGGAAACATGTGGCAACCACATCCATCCATCGCCTCCAGTGGTAAAAGACTTTGGCCCCCCTTGGGCACCGTGGGGGCCACACCGCGCCAAAGCCTGATGAGACAGGCCGAGTGAATCTGAAGTCATCGATAAGTCTGAGAAGTAGAGAGGAGAGACCTGGAATGAATAATCTCTGAAGGAGGCATCATCTCCCAAGGAAAGCGTAAAATGTTTAGTACTGTAAAATCCTACGTAATTAGATGTAATTAGATCGTAATTAGTGTCTGGCTTGCTGATGACCTTTTATGGTCAACTCGGATCCAGTGTCACATCCGACCACTTCGACCGCTCCTTTGGAGAAGTTCATGGCGCGGATACTGCCTTGGTGCCGCCCAGCTTCGCGAATGGGTTCGATCCTGTCTTGGTGTCTTGGTTCGACAGCGGGGACTCTCATTCGTCATGAGTCGAAACGGCAACCGCTCTTGGCCAGTCAGGTTGCAATGGTCTGTACATTCTGACGACCCTGGTCGAGAAAGCCTCTGCAATCAACGCTAGCAAAAGTCCTTGCAAACAGCCTTGAAACCCAGAGTTTAGTCAACATAGCAGATGTCATGTGCAATGTCTTTGTCCTCCCTCCCTGCTACCTGTCCCTAATATTCAACAGTGAAGAAGCCTGGATACGGACAACAAGATTCTAACACTGGTGAGGACACCAAATGCATGCCCACACTTAGGTCCGAAGCTTAGGCCCCGTCCAAAGGCCCAAGATGTGCTTTGGGCTAGGTGTTTCAATGGGTTTGCTGAGGACAATCGTCTGGTCAATTTCCAGGGTTGTCAACATTGCGAAGATACTCTCTCCAAATGGTAGGGACCCATTGAATCATTGTAAGACCAGTTCCTTTACCATTTGGGGTCATGCCATCATATTGCATTCAATGTGAACATGAGTTGCAGTGCATATCGATTGATTCCAAATATTCATGCCATCACAGTGCCGTTTTTGGACTGGTCTGGTCAATTCGACCCTATTGGACTTCCTATTGGCTTCCCGTGGATGTTTCGGAGGTCTTTTGGGTCCGAATTTGCTCGACAGGGACGTTCACCAATTTCGTCTGGTCACGGCTGCAGGGCGACAGCGGAACGCTGTTCTCTCTCTCGGTTCAAGGCTTCTCGTGCCAAGTCCTGGCGACTTGGAGTCGACTCAAGCATGGCTCTGTTCCTTCACGCGGAAACATTCATGGGGGAATATAAACGTTCTTAGTTTTTATTGGACATGTTGAAAGAACAACACGCAACATCCCCCACAATTATATAAACCATTATAAACCATTTGTTGGCCTCCAAAGCACGGCTTTCTTTGGTCATCCAGGTGTGGGCAAACTGCTACGATCAGCTGCGTGTTAAAGGATCACGGTCGGCTTTGAAAGTAGGGATCCTGCGGAAGCTCACATCCCTTGTTCATGTTTTGCTTGGAAACGACAGCTAAATCCTGTGTGTTTTTTGGGCTGGACCTGAAGCAACCGCTGGATGGAGCTGCAACCCCATGGCAAAAGTCCTATGGATCCCAAGGGCTGGTGAACACAAATCCCACAACTCTGACTTGCTGATACTTGCTGCCTCGACCAATGCCTGCGCAGTGAGTCAACTCAGCATTGGAAGTATCTGAAGGGGCAATTGTAGTCGTGAAATTTTGTCTCCTGAAGATGTTCATTTAGTGAGGAGGTCCATTGGATGATGCGGCGAGAGAGGAAAAGGAGGCCTGGTGCTACACTTGGCACTTCCAAGTGACACAAAGCAGGTGTGGAGTGAGTGAGGTGTTCATTGGCGCCAGGAAGTCTGCCGAGCTTACACACCAAATAAACAACTACGCAAGCCAGTGACAAACGCCTGAACGGGCCGGAACAATCAACACTCCAAACCTGGTCAGCATTCTGCCATTCTTATGGGCATCATCCAGCAAACCGGTGGAATGAGCGAAAATGGTGTGACCACGTGCAATTCACTGGTGGCATCCCCTCTCTTGTTCTTCCCGCAAAACCCCATTGGGAAGCCGGCCAGTATCTGACCATTTCTTTGGTCGTGCAGGTGTTGTGCACGTGAAGGTGAGCAGCAAAGGGCATCGCTGCCCTTGCAAGGATGAGCAGCTTGCTGTCATGCACCCACGTAATGATTGAAGTAGTGATCCGGTCACAACATCTCTACCAGTTGGCAGTCTCACGCACCAGTTGTAGTCACTCATTAGCGCTGGCACCACACGTGCATTAAAAAGAATTGCCTTTCTCCCCAAACTCCAAGACTTGTTCGATCGTTCCCCAGCCCTTTTGCAGGTCCGATGGTTTCATTCCAACCGGAGAAATGATAAGTCGGGTCTATTAAGGACACGTTTCATGTGCGTATGCTCAATCGTCTCATGACCCTTCATTCCCGCATATTCCCGCTGCCAATGCCATTTGTGTAAAACATTACAGAAAATACATGATCTGCCGTCAGAGACATTTGCAACACTAGGCCCTAGGTAAGGCAATATTGTATTGACTGCATGTTCATTCTCCACTCCACACCACCAGGACCACGAATATGTCCCCACCACACCATGGCACCACCACCGTACCACAACTCTTGACCCTCCAGATTCTGGCACATTGACAAAAAGATTGCCCGGCCAACTGTCAAAAAACTGAGACTCAGCCTGAGACCCTGGCATATCCTGGCATACTGTCTACCTGGAGCTGAACCTACCACTACGACCCCGCACCGCTTCTCCTGTGCCAACCCCCTCGAGGCCAGCGGCACCGGCGCGCCCCGAGAAGCAGCGCTTCGTGAGTGACGGCGCGCGCGGGAGCAGCTGCGCCCTGGGGAAGGATGCTCTGAATGGATCTGGGTGAGACAGGCTTTTGCTGGTCTCAGGGCCTCCCTCAGTTTCCAATGCGCTGACCCCAGATGATTGATCCGGTGTGCGGAACGGGGACGGCGTGTTCCTGGTCCGGTGTGCTCTGATATGCTCTGGGCGATGTCGGGTGGACGTCACATCGTTAACCGTTTGTTGCAGGTAAGTGGACATTCTTTCAAGGAACGCAAGAGATATGAGTAAGAATGATGGGAATACCCAACAATACAGCCGTTACTTGCTGTAACAAAATACTGTAATGAAACACAATCCATTCCAAGTTGCCAAGTTCTGAGTCTTTGTGTTTTGAATGGAAAGAGTTGGGAGTTGGGACATATATAATGTTAGAACACTGAGACTGTTCACTTCCGCCAAGTGGCAAACCAGCAGGGCCAAAGTGATGCAACATGCCAGTACCTTTGGCAGCAAACATTGGCCAAGAAAAAAACACACCAATTGCTCCCCAACACAAAGTCATGCCACATCGACCTTGGGTGACAATTTGTTTGTCTCCATCGGGAAACCCTTTTGCTCAAAGGTGGCTCCGAAATCAGAACATCTTTCAGGACATGAGGTTCTGTTTGGAAACGGGCAGCACACAAGGCAATGTACAGCAAATCTACTGGGGGCTGAGCTTGTTGCAAAAAGCAGGAAACCACCAAGCAAACCTGGATCCTCAAATGCCTTTCACATACTGTAAATAAAGTGGTTCTTGAAGACGTCGTGGTTTTATCTTCCTCCGCAGGTGAGGCATGTAGTACTCCCCCTGATTCAACTAGCCTGAATCCTCACGGGTGTATAGTGATATTTGATTATATACAGTATGGCATTTTACTGGCTAAAAAAGGTCGATCAAATCGTGTCGTATATATTCCAAAAAGTCATACCCATACACAATGACATCGAGTCCATGTCCACCTTGATGGGTCTTTTGGAGTCTAAGATATAATCAATGTGCATTGCATAATATATAAATACAATATACAGTTACAATATACAATACAATATAACATAGTTCAACAAGCACATATCAACACAAACGGGCATCTCTGCGTCCAAAGGACTTAATTATATATTCCAAGGTTGATCTTCACATGCTAACGTTTAATTCCTGGTAGAGCAAGCCTCCTACAAGTCAAGGAAACAATGATGCCACATAAGTTAAAAAGAGAACAAGCAAATGCCTTGGGTCCCTTGACTATATGTGATTGTATTGGAATCGGCAGACCTCCCAGGATTAGGTTTGGCGGTCCCATTGGTCCCAGGTTCTCCCGCTCTCCGAAGGGGTCTCCCCAACCCTACGAGCAGTCCGCAGGGCTCCGCTCAGTCGACGCCAAGCGACATGAACCTGAAAGATGTGATCTTTCTCCACCATTTTTGGCGCGACGCGCTAAATGTCGGGCTGTTGGTTGCGTTGATGTTTTGTTGCTTGTGACTGCTCTTGTTGTTTCCAAATACCTCTGAGACGCTAGATTCTGACAAGCCGCAAATCCACTGTCACAGCACTTAGAGTCAGAGTTCCAAAAGGCTTGGAGCAGGACAAGGGTTCAACGCCATATTGAGGAGCACCATTTGCTGTACTACATGACAACCAAAGCTTGCTTCGTGGCTACGCGAAGTCCAGATCGTCCATCTGATCCACCCAGCAGCGGAATGCAACGTTTGTCAAGAATGGTCTCAATGTCTCCATCCATGCTTGCCATTCATTGCCTTGCAGCTTCTCGTGTTTGGCTTTGGGCTGCTATTAACCAAAGTGCCGTCCCCTGTCAGGGTAGGGAAAACCAAATATTTAAAGCACCCAGGCATTCTTGGCTTGAGACTCTCCAAACACAAAATTTGGTGATGCCTCTACTTTGTTGTGGAATCTACAATGATCAATTGATCAACAAAGCCCGTACCCGCCTACCCACTTACCCACCATTTTATTCTGTTGATATTCGGCAATGTTTTATGGGCCCCATCTTGAACATGGTGACACAGCGCCAGGTCATCTTCTTCCAGTGATTGACACACCTGTCCGGGTTTCAGATGGATGGTGTGGCCTCCATATCTCCGCGTATGCGGCTGAACAAATACAAAGTGTGCGCACTGGTGGTGACTCTGATATTTGGCAGGCAGCGCCGCTAAGGAAGATCAAGGTGGAAACACTGAATAGGAATAGGATTCTGGAAGTCTCAATGACAGTTGGTGCCCAAGATGGGTACGGTCGTAGCATGTCCTGTTTGAGAGGGTCGTGTTATGTCCCAGCTTCTACTTTGAAGACTCCAACAGTTGGTGGACTTGCCCCTGATTTTCCTACAATTATTTGATGAAGTGCCACAGTCGGTGGACTTCGCGCACTGGTGCCCCGCACACAGATGGAAAGGGCGATTCCTCCGGCAGGTCTCTCCTCCGCAGGCACGCAGCCTTGCCGGTGACTCGTGAGTCTTCACTCGGGAATGGACGTGAAAGTGTGGTCGAGTAGACCATGTCTGCTCTTTAGATGTGTGTGTTCAATCTATTCTGCATGACTTGAAGCATCGCGAACAGCATCTGTTCAACCTGTTTCCATCTGTTAAAGTTGCCCTATGAGAACACCCAGCGTCTTTCAGGATCCCATCTTCACCTGCATCTTCGAGGCCAAGAATTGGAAACCAGGCACCTGTCGGGGCGGAAACCAGGTGACGACGGTGACGAAGGGGTCGAGGGTCCAACCTGAGATATCCCAAACCACCATCCAAGCGGATACTCATCCAAGCGGATACTGAGGATTACTGAGGTTGCTGTCCAATCTTCAGCGTTTCGGGATGTTTGGATATTATCCTTTTCCTGAATGTCCATGAAATCCACTACAGTCTCAAATCATGGAGATCAACCTCGTGTGTTTGCTTCACCTCGTATTAACCGGAACCAGTTCCACGGCGAGGCTTTCGGCGATCGGCAAACGTCGATTTGCGAAGGTCGCTGAGATGATATGTCTGAGATCGTCAAAGTTCGTTTTCGTGGGTTCCCCGTCACCTCCCACATGATCATGAAGATCAATGGACGTTCTATCATCCCTCTAATACGATTTTATGACATAGAATCTACAATTGATGGGGTCTAAGCAGTCGGTCTGTATGCATGACGGCTGAGATCCACGACGGCGCAGCAGCAGGGAACCAGCGCAATGAGCCGTTCTTGCACCTGCAAGTATCGTGATTGATCGTCTGGTATCCCAAAAAAGTCCGCTTGACGGGGAACAACAAGCCTCCTTCCTTCAGCCAGAGTGGTTCCTGGTTCCTCTGAATCCTTTGAGGATCTCTGCAAAAAATCCGATTTCCAGCTGAGGACGAGTGTATGGAGTATGGATGCATGATGAGTGCAAGGTCGACTTAAGTCTCATGAGACCACAAAGATTCTCACTGAGGCTCCAGCATGTTGGATCACTTGCGTGTGGGTCAAGAATCCATACCCTCAAATCCTCAAATGTCATGAAACTGTAGTGCAAGTCATTGACTTCTTCCAATCTTGACACAAACGTAGCTGTGAGTCAAATCCAAACACCTCCCAAAACCATGGTATTGGTTGACTGTGTCCGGTAGTTTGTGGTGGATCTATCCCTCTTACATATTTAATACCTCTTGCAAGCATCCTTTCACAATTCCTGAGCTATCGAGTGTCAGCAGGAAGATGCTCTGGCCTCTGGTACAAACCCTGAAGACCTACCACCATTACTTCGGGGGTAACCTGATGATAACTAGCGATGTCTTTCATCAGCACAGGGAGCTACTTTCCAGTATGGGTTAAAATGAGAACTGTTAAAACACAAAGTATTCCGTTTTTTATTTTGTCACTCCAACTGTGACTGTTAAATCAGAAGCAATGACACTATTCAACAGCAGGAACCACACATGTTGTTTGCGTTGGATTCAAGCATACCTGTGATGCCACGAAGTGTTGCATTTGTACCTCTTTCCAAACTCACACCAAGAAACTATCGACATCATCTATCAACCAGGCACGATCTTCAACATCCATCACCAATTACATTCAACCCAAGTCACCAGCAGTGACAAACCGATCCTTGCGGGACTTGCCGGATATATCTTTCATGTCCAAAGAAAAGTCGGGACTATAAATCAAGATGGGAAGAACTGGACCTCCTTGGCATATCAACAAATCCATCGCTGCCTAATTGCTTGCTTGTCTGTTTTGAAAAAGGACCAATAAAGTTGGAAGTCCTAAAACAAGTGCTAGGCACAACACAACATGAATGTGCTGAACATGCAGTGGTTCTAAAGTGTCCACATAGAAGGATAAAAGTAATGCTACATTTCTCTATGCCTTTTGTCTGCCCTCTTCGACTCAGAAAGCTTGTTCGTACCATGTCTCCAAACATGGATGTTAGTTCTATTGATCTCCCAAAGTTGATCAAATGTCCTTAGCCAATCCTGGAAATCCCTGTTTTTCCTGCTGTTTCGCTTTCTTATTGCTGTCTTCCTCGGAAAGCTGGTGCATCATTAAATATACATCTTTTGTTTACAAAGCCATTCAACGGGTACTCACAGCAACGTGACAGGTTGCAGTTGGACCGCTGTGGAGTCATCCTTTTGGGGACTCAGTTCACCAGCACGGCCACACGCGACCAGCGAGGAGCCTCTGGAGGAGCAGCACCAGACAAAGTGGCAAAAGCCTCAGAGTTGGAAAATAGGAATCCACAAACCTTTCATAAAATGGTTGGGTGATTTATGAATCTAGTTGCTTGGATCTGTACAAATAGGTTGAATTCATAACCGACCACACCAAACAAACAAACAAACGGATCTTTCTGAACCATTCTCTGTTGAAAGGACGAACTTGGTTGTGAGATGATGTGTTGGGTTGTTGTGGGTAATATTTTCAGTCCAGTACCCCAACTGAACTCTCTTAAGACTCTTGGTGTTGAAGTTTGATCCACACAAATGACATCAAATGAATGGATCTGAGAAGAGGGATTACACCCCAGCACAAAACCATTGGACAGTCGGTCAACACCCAAGAAGGCCATGCCATTGGGGCTATGCACATCCAAGAGAAACGCTTGTGAGTTTGGCTCTTCCCCAGGTGGTGCAGGTTGCCATGACTCAACAACACATTTGAACATCCCAAAGGACTTGATCACATGAACCAAACACATGTGTCTACTGATGAATTGAACCCATCTGATCTATCCTGTCCAACCTCCACTGTCCATCCTCCCTGGGCGCTCACACTGCTGTGGCTCCTCCCTGCGAGAAGCCGCCTAAGATCACCTGGTGCAAACGGAATCACCACGGGACAACGGGTGGACCATTGGTACTGTAGCCACATTGGCGAGGTGAAGTCATCTTGCCACGTCCGGTGGACTCGGCCTCTTGGCCGATCAATGCAGTTTGGGGATGATGAATGGCTATATAATCAGGGCCTTCACCAAGAATAGCATGTTTAAGCGACTGTTACAGTGAGTAATGAGTAGGATAAACTCAAGCACAGTTGATATAATCACTTTACCATCCCAAAGTTTGGTTCTCTGGTGCCCATTTGCAAAAATAATATGTGCATGTTAAAGTGCGAAGTTAAGGCAAAAACTGCACAACAACACATGTTGTGCAATCTGGACAGAATGCGGTTGAACGCGTCGATCATCAAACAAGATCTTGCCCAGTGTGAAAGGGAAATCAATCAAACCCGGCAAGTGATACAGTACAGTCCTCCGTCCTGCAAAATCATGTGACTACGTGATGAAACAAACTTGGCCTCCTTTCTTGTTATATAGATAGTTTGCATTTTCACACTCACACCAGCAAATATGGCAGCGTAGTTTACCTGGAAAAAGAAAATAGGGATTGGATCTACACTACATCGTGAATCAGGATGTCAAGCATATCATATCATCATAACCATTAATATGTCACTGTCATTAATGTATACGTCAGCTGCCGAAGCAAACCAAATTGCCCATGTGATCTGCACCTTGGTCTTCGGATGCTTTGCCACCTGACGCAGGGATTGCGAGGTTGAACCAGGAGCATCGGTGTCCAAAGCTCAACGATGTCACACCTTGAACAGGGCGTTGGGAAACTATTGCGCGCTCACCACCAGCATAGTCGGTCTTGTCAACCTTTTTGTGATACATTTTTGTGGATGAGCTCACTGCAAGTAGTATGATGAGAGTGAGCAACAGCTTGGACAAAAAAAGGATCACCAATCTGTCCCTTCTAAGCACCAAGCCAAGCTCCAAATTCTGGTGGGGACAACAAGCCAAGAGCTGGGTGAAGAGCCAAGTGGGGATCCAAAGGGCAACTAGATCACTACTAGTAGCAAGAAGCTACTAGTAGCGATGCGCTTGTTACTAGTAGCGATGCACCTGTTACTAGTAGCTAGAAGCTACCACTGACTTTGATGATCTTAACGAGCTTCAGAAGGGGCTTCACTCTATCTTGGAAAGCACTTGAGACCATCTCAACCCATGTATCCATGTTTCAGACTCAGGAAACCAAGAACGGACAGGATCCAGGTATGAGCCCATCAATTCCCAGGCATCACAGGACTTTTCGGGAACCAGGGCAAGCAGTTGGCAGGGTATATTTCAAAAGGTTGATGTTTGATTTGTCTTCGGAACCAGTGGTTATACTATACAGCACCTACCAAAAAAGATCCCCAAGAAAGGATTGATGATCAACTTCCTGAGATTCGCTCCAAGCCACCCAAATCCTCACATTCTGGAGTTGCGAGGCAAGCCATCAGCAATGCAGGGTCCAGATGTGTTTTTATACACATTCCGCATTCCTTTAGAAAGTTGTCCATTGGAATTAACTTCGATTGCTGGTTCCACAGAGAAAGAAGCATGCAATACACTGTTAGGGATGACCACATTGTTGTCGTATGACGCCTCCGCTTGGAGCAAATTGAAGAGCTGCTTGCAACCCACCTGCCGCGAGCCGAAGTCACGGCACATGGCCACGACAAATTCAGCAGGAGCAATTTTGCCGCATGTGACACTCACGATAAATGAGGAAGAAATTGTCAATTCCGATGCAGTGACTCCGAAATCGCAGTACAATGCGATGACGTGTAGAAATGTGTATCCCTTCTAACTGGAGTTTTGGTGGGTTTTTGTAGATTTCCCTAGGCCCCATTAGTTGTTGTATAGTTGCATGAGAGCACAAATGTGACGCATCGTACAGAAGTTTCTTTGACCAAGTGAACTTGGTCCAACATGTCAAAAGGCTTGATGTTGCAGGGAAGTTGGAGCAGCTTCGTATAAGCGATGCTACAAGACTCATCATTAAAAGTCGTCCATTCTACTTTTGCAGCAGCACATCCGCTACCCCGCAAGTGTCCAATTGCCGGTGTAGATAGGAAAAACAAGTTCAATTCGCATAGGTGTACATATATAATATATAGAGAGAGAGAGACAAAGAGATTCCTATCCACTTCCTCATCCTTATTTGTAAAAGGCTTGTGAAGCATGGTGACCCTGTTCGGTCCAGTCATTACCACACCTCAATCTCTTGCATGCACTGGAGCTCCTGCCAAACAGCTCAACAGGGCAAGCCATATTTATATAATATGCGTCACATGAGGGGTCGCTGGAAGAGAGCGATAAGGCTGTTACCACTGCTACACCTGCTGAGTGAATCCATCATCCTGAAGGATCTGTAAGTCGAGCCATTCTGATTCCTCCTGTTGTTCAATCGCATGATGGCGTGGGCGGTCTTCTTTCACTTCCTCCGATTGTCCAAGCCTTGGTATTCCATGTTACACATTGAATTGTTATACCACAAAATAGGTCCTAGACTGCGTGCGGTCAATCTCTACTGTGTGATTTTTGAGATTTGGCAAGTGCAACATGACTTGATGGCTCTGGAGAACCAACTCTTGGCAAGAAAGGCTCCAAGCCATTAAGCCTGGGCTCAGTATACTCGGTGCTCTTGATTTTGGGCTCCAGTGTCGATTATCTTCGTGCGGGTGTGGGTGCCTCCACGCTGGGACGGCCAAAGGAGAGGTTCGTCGCCGGGTCCTGCACCAGCGGCGTACGTAAGACACAGCGGCCGAGCATCAACTTGCAGAACGAATGAAACATAGTGAAACACAATGGAACAAGATGGGCATCGGCCATAGCTCATAAACAAAGTACAATCCAACCCGGAAAGAAACAACATACAAACATCTGAAGGCTCACACGCACTTTTTGAGCCACCCACTACGGAGTCACGTGGACTGAAAAGCAGTCAAACCCACGAGGCGCAACACTAGTCAGCCGACCAATCGACACCGGCGGCCGTATCCAACGGCCGTCCTTGGCAGCTTGGGCGATGGCCTGGCGAACGGTACCGTGTCGGCTTCAGTGCCGACCGAACTTGAGAAAACCCGTGTCGGCTTCAGCTGAAGATCTGAAGATGCATGGCCCATTCTCAGGCTTTATCGGTTTCATACTCAACTTGACGTCTTCCGTTTGCTGATGTTTGCTGCACGTGACAACAATTTGGGGGTTCCCTCGTCAAATCAGTCACTTCACACATTCTAGGTGGTCGTTTTCCTTTGTCTCGTCTACAAGATCGGCCAAGATCTAAGATCACTATGAACTATGTATAGTCAGTATGTACTTGCTTGCTTTACCCTAATGATTAATCTCACCCTGCCAGCCACCAGGGGGGGACCAAAAAGCAGGTTGCTTGCTTGAGACAGCAATGGTAGAAGCACTCTGAGAAGACTAAATGTACTCCCTCAAGACCTTTAAGTGGAAGTAATTGCCATCACTAAAAAGCAACCTCTTGATTATTGAAGGACCCGGCCTCATTTTGTCCTTGTTCAGGTACGGGTAGGGGAAATTGAGGAATTGGGCTCAGCGTTTGCTAGTGCAAAGGGGCGCAACCTCTTGTTGCATGGTCTTTGCTGCACTGAGCGGAGAATAACCAGTACTGACAGTCAAGTTTTGAGGTGTAATTATACAATAATCATAGGATGCAATGGGAAGGACATGGTATTGCAAGCCAGAACGTGGGCACTGAAACAAATTCCAACCCTAAGCCCTAAGGAATTTGTTCCAGCTCAGGACAGCACGAGTTGTCCCATTGCAGTGACTCACCCGTTGTCCGTCCCACAAATCGGCTGATAAACTTCATCCCAAGACGACAAAGGCATCAAGAAAGGATGCCAAGTTGGGTGGATGATGGATTGTTCTGAAACCATAAGGCACGGTGATGACGAAACGTGCGAGAACACACATAGAATAATGATCCGATCCGCCGCGCCCAAAGAATAAGTTGTAGTTAATCTCATTTGTGGAAGCACCCTCACAAACAAAGGTAACCAACAACTACGTATAAATATTTAAAAACTGAGGTCCCGAGCCCCCCCCCACCCCATTTGGCACACTTTGGCATTTTATTGTACCCTTGGACATCATTGCGACCCAAACCGGGATCTTCTGTCACGGTTGCCCTGGAGTTGTTCACTCCCACCGCTACGTCAAGCCTCATCAGTCGGCATATCATGCCTAGGTCTCTGGTTGGAGGATCAAGTCAAGGACGCCCTGTTATAGACATGAAGTAAGGCCAAAGTACAATTGCTTTTGAAGATAAAAACAAGTAAGAAGAAAGCACCACAAAGTGGTGTCACAGTGTCACATGCTTCTGACTGCTGGTGCAGGAATCATGAGGACCCGCGTAATGAACTCACAAGGGTTAGTCGGCAAAAGTTGATCAACCGAAAATAGTGCCAAACCTCGCTGGATACTCGCTTTGTTTTGGTGGTGGCTGTTCTGCAAAGATCAGCAAGAATAAGGAAGCGTTGAGGGAAACCACACTCACTTCCTAGCTCTATTTTGCGACAAGAGAACGGAATTCCGCCTGAGACATCCTTTGGACAGGAAGCATTGCATACCACAAAACAAAGTTCTTTTCGTCGATTCATCCCGGCGACAACTGCCGTGCTCTGGAAGGTACAAAGTACAAAAGTGTATACAAGCAAGAACTACAGTAGTTGCTCTACCAACACCACCACATACCACCATTTAGGGGGCCCAGGTGGTGGACAGGCTTATCATCTTCAATCAACTCGTCAAGGGGTTGCCAGCCACTCCCGCGCACCCGTTCACCCAACAAGCAGCCCCCGGCAAACAGTGAAGGTGATGGCCCCCTGGAAACATCTGGAAGACGGTCTTTTATGTCTTTTTCGACCCTTCTCCGTCAAACACGTTTGACCTCCAACATCTCACACTTCGACTTGGATGTTGGTCGCTGTTCCGAGAAACCGACCCTTGTTTCCAGAATGAGAGAACATCGCACGCCGAGGATCTTCACCACACGACCGGTGCACGGTCCAAACCCACTCTGTGACGCGTTTTGTTTCGCAGAGTCACGAATGTCCCGTTGGGCCGAGCGACATTTCGTACCATTCCATGCCCCGTGCCACTGTGGCCTTGAGACCGTTGGACGACATGGTAGGGGAAAAAAACAAATGTCCACAGTGGTTTCCCATATGCATATGTTGTCACTTCAACTTCAACAGAACCGCTCGCACTAGCTTGCGCATTTGTCAGATTTTCTCCACATACTTCCTTGAGGTTCCTTGCTCAAGTGGCTTGTGCCCTAAGTCTTTCAGTATTGTTGTTCCACTCCAATTGTCGAAACTGTACCTTCCAACGATCCACACATCGTCGACCTGTCTGACCAGCAGGAACATTTTGGACTCCCAGTGCTATACTGATTACAGGGAAGTGAACAGAATAGTCATGGATAGGCATAAGTAATCCTCCGGAAAATGTTGATCGATCCATATGGGTACTACACTAAGTATAGCTTCTGGATTGTGTCTTGCATCTCATTTTCCCAGTCTCACCTGGCTACTTTCATGTGGAAGGGTGTGGATGTGCTTTTGATGCCCATGATTGCGGTGTGTGGAAGATGACTTCCGCTCTTGCAAAAACTGCGCCATGGACGTCTTGAAAACTATCTCCTTGGTAGGAGCAGTAGCAGCACCCATCGGGGAGGAACTTCTGTTATGAAAGGGGGTGCCGAATGCAACAGTTGGTGCAAGGTGTGTCGTGTGTTCGACATGGCTTCACCCAAACCAGTGTGGATCCACCAGTCCACCAGATTCTGGAATTGTTCAATGTTGCCGTCTTCGTACAGAGCACATTCTGAGCGCTGGCAGCAAAATTGCACATGCTTCGGCCTACAGCTGGCCCCAATTGATATCGAGGAATGGGTAATAATATACATGTCGGATCTCTGATTATCCAGAGTGAAAGGTATTTTTTAGTGCGTTCATTGTTCATGCAAGTAATTACTAACACTGAAGCTTTCCTACAGTATCGGATTGATATTTTTCTTCAGAAACAACAGAGAGCAACAGAGTTGTGATGGAAGTACATAAACATACCTAAACCATAGTCCAACAGCAAGTTTGACCCTGAGGCCAACCACATTGACCTTCTTACCTGCCTTGTCGCTCCAAGAATGCCACCCACCTGACTGGTGCAAAGGTCCGGGGTCTTGCACGATTCGTTGGAGTGAATTCAGCTTCCGAGAGTCCGTTTCCAAGAAGGACTTCGTGTCTTCCTATTTTTAAACATACCCAAGAGGGGGCCTTCAAAAAACGGGACGGCCACGGATTTGAGTCAATGAAGCGCAGGCAGGGCACAATCAATCTGCGTTTAGGGTTTCGCATCAATCTGCGCTTACATGTGTTTGCAGCAAGGCCAAGTACAGTGATTGACTATGGCACTTATCACTTATCCCAAGAGGTTGTTTCTGTGGATTCCATCCAGCAATTACCATGCCCAATGCCGCACTGTGCAGTGAGGTCCCAATCAATCTTTCATCCATTCATCCAGTGCACTTCGAAGCATCTGTTCTTCTAATGGCTCTGCCCTGACATGTTTTCTCTTCGATCAATTCTGTCTTGTGAGACAAACAGGTTGTTTATGCTCCACGGTGGTGCCTGCAGGTCTCTCAGTGACCATGATCCGCAAACCTCCCAGGTCGCGGGTTTGCATGGTGCAGATGGTGGTATGATGTTGGCTATCGCTTTGTAGCCGAGCAGGATCTGGTCCTTTGGGTCCTTCTATACTATCCCCGCCTATGAATCCAACATAGTCCAATCCAACTACATTCCCTTAAAGCCTTAAATATCTTAAAGCACCCTTCCAAAACAGCCCCGGACCACAGAACCTTATGTTGTGGATCCCAACAGGATCCCTGTTGCGACTGATTGGGCCCCTTAACTCTTGGGATGTTCAGCGAAGAACTTGTTCAACCTCACTGTGTACCAAATGTTCTTGGATGGACACGGTGTACCAAATGTTCAGCGGAGAGTGTTGCCTGGTCCTCATATTTTGGCGTGTAGCGAGCCCAAAGTGCTTAAGGAACATAATATCAATTCCATCTAATTCTGGACACCAGGAAAGAATCTAATTTGAGGATCTATCCATCCAAATCCATCCAAGCATTCCTTCCCGAGTTGCCTGACGCACTCTCGCCCTCCACGGCCCGTGCAGCGGCCGACCAAGTCTCCGCCGCCTTCGGTCCGCAGCGAGTCGGTCAGCGAGGTGGGTCTGATCCCTCAACGGTGGGTCAAACCGTTGCAACGTAGAGAGGTCAAAGGAGCCAACATCTGGGGCGAGCGACGTCTGGATGCAAACCACCAAGATGCCAATGACGGACGTTTAAACCTGTTAATAGTATATAAAGCCGCAAAGAGAAACAATGGCAGCCTGGCTGCCTGCATAAAATTTTGCACATGCTTTGCATTACTGGTTCGTTTGTGGCTTGAGTCCCAGAAAGTCCACCAACGGACTGAGACTTGGCTAATGTTGAATCACTTGTTTGGGGAATTTGAAGAACCTGTTGTCCCGAACTTGGACCTGCATTAGATTCCAGCACACACCAAACATCAACTTGGTCAGTAAGTCAACAAGTGTATCCAATCCGATTCCAGTCAGCAAGTAGCTTGCAAAAACTCAGCTGCCTGGTGTCAAACAAAAAGAGAAGCGACCACAGTGCTACCAGTGTCACTTCTGGCTAGTCATGTTCTTCCTGTAGTCGTGGCCATATGACTGGCAAAGCTCAAATGAATGCACAAGTTATTTCCAACCAACACCGAGACACATATAATATATAATATTCAATATATGGTGTTATTTATGATGCTATCTGCACATATTTAGCCACCCTCGCTGTGAGATGCCTCCGTGTTGCCCGGCAGCCACACCAAAAGGAGTTCGGCTGAGGGCTTGCCCACTTCATAGGCCACTGGAAGTACCCGTTCCTCCAGCGTTTGACAGCTGAACAACACCACAAGCTGACTCAGCGTTCCTTGAAAACAATGTGGATTAATATTTTGATTCAAACAAAACACGCTCCCTTTCCCAAGGACACAATCATGAAGTATCATGAAGCAAGATACTATTGATAAACCAGTGGATTGTTTTCAAAAGACTGCTTCCCGTTCATGGTCGTTATCCTACAGCACCACATCTCCGATGGAACGTGGTGATCCTCTTGATCTCTGGCCGATCAACATTTCAATCTGGGCCTCCGGGGTCATCAAGACTGGATCAAAGAGGGTAGTCTGCCTCAGTCAACGAAACGCACGCGCGAGGATCTCGAAAACCGTGGGCCAATGGACTATATCTATATCTACAAAAAGAAAGCGTATATATGATGTAATAGTATAACATATCATATAGCATACTAAAACCACTGAACTCCTAACCAAGTCAGCTTTGCTGGTAGAGTTTGACTGTTGAACCTTCCCTTTCCCATTTGCTGCATGTGATGATCGGATTAGACACAAAAGCCAATCCTGCCCAAGCGACTTTGGTATCAAGAACTGGGCTCACGTTTAAAAGCTCAATGATGCTCAATGCCAAAATATTGGGCTTAAAGTGCACAGAAAAACCTTTGAAATCGTCATGCCCAATTCTCTTTTAAACGACACAAATTACTTTTCCAAGTGCATTTGTTGGTCTATTCCCGGGAATACACATGGTCGGCAACTTACTCGCAAACAGCGTCCTCTCCAAGATTTACTTTCTCGCAAGTTCTGGGGAGTGTATAGTTAATTCACAATACACACAGAAGCTGTTACTTACTTGCATATCTTCTAGCTTCCGAATTCAGCAACAGGATTATCGCATGTTTATCCGACTCGAAGCAACAAACGCCAAACCAGGGTCAAATAGTCTGGGCATGCCAGGTTAACATGCTGTCATTCGGGTAGTTGGAAGGTCTTTGGCTGTCTGGGGTATCTTCCTCTTCCAGTCTGATTGACGGCTCCTGAGTCTGAGCGTGGCGCAGAACCGTTTTCTGCACCATCTCCTCTTCTTCTTGCTCAGCCTTTGGCTTGTTGGCTCTGGCTTGGCTCAGACGGGGGTGGACTGCTGCTCAAACAGGGTAACTCTTCAAAACTTCGATTGATGATAGCCACACCTGTCTTCACTCGATTCTCCAATTGTGACTGGTCAAAGCCAAGCACGAGGTCCCAACATCGATTGAAGAAACGAATTGAACGCCTCTTGCCCATGCCTGCGCAACCTCCACTGCTTCCCGTTGGGCTTTCCGTTCTTGTGCCTCTGAACCAAAGACAGGCGTGAGTCGCGAGATTCAAACAGAAAACAACGGTGTGCACTCTGTTTTGCCCTCCCTCCAAGGGAACTGCACAATTGCCCTTTGGCAAACTGCTTTCCAAAAAAGTTATACATAATTCTCATCAAAAAATGTTCAATATACAAACAATAAGTTCCAATTATATACACATATTATATATATATCTATTATATCAATGTCGATTAATCATATTGTAACCAGCCAAATTAACTATTCTAATACAAATTAAAAACAATCATGACCTAAATCCGCCTAAATCCACACCTATTTAAAATGACCAAATTCGCCCTATATCTACATTAATATGTTCCATATCCCCCGAATTTAACTCCTAATTCTAAAAGGACTTCACATCCATGTTGTTGATTGGATAGAGGGTAAAATGACTCAAACATCAGGAGGATGAAAAGTCTTTTGTTGCCGTGCAAAATCGAGACGAGGTGGAACAGGACTGCAGTGCTGGGGCGGCTTCACACACACGATGAACGGTGAAACTAGGACTGCAGTGCTGACTGGGCTCCCGGGTCACTCACTCACAAATTCACGGCAAAGAACATGAACAAAATACAAGACTTTGCGCGAACGCATGGATTGCTACATTTCCAACCAAGTCAAGTCCTTTTGCCATTTGCCTTGAAGAGAAGGATGGAATGCATGATTCAAACACTTAACCCCTGTACAAATTGGACACATCATATCTTGCCCACCAAGGTTAAATTACGTGTGGAATGCCTTTGCGCTGCCTCAGGACCATTTCTTCCTAGAACGCAACTCGATTGAGCCTTACAATACAATAATATGGAAACATAAATGGAGAACTACAACTTTCAAAGCCATTGCCGAAACCTGCGGGGAGCCTTGTCAATGCGCTCTAGATTGATTGTCGGGTCCTTAAATCTCCAAAACCAAAAAGTGTGGTGCCTGGCCGCTTGCAACACAGTTGTAACTTATACAGAACCGCCTGTTGGCACAGGTGAAAACATGCAACACCTTGCAGGATTCATGTTTTTAACGCTTTCGGCCAAGCATCTCACAGCCGATGAGCTTGACATCGAAAGCCATGAACGATTACTCACAAGTGCAAGGTGAATAAAACAACAACCCCCGAGTCGCCTCCCGTTGTTCTTTTGCTTTCCGCTGCTCCTGGCAGCGGCTAATTCACCGTTCTTACCTGGATCAGCCTTGGAACATCGAACAGGCAGTGCCATCAGCCACAAAACCAGTGCAAACATATGCAAATATTGTTGCACCAAGTTTTGTTTTGGAAGGTGGCAAAATCAACAAACAGCAGGCTCAGGCATTTGCAACATGTAAAACCACCCGCGCTGAGGAAACGAACATGCAAGCACGGAGCAGCAAGGTCCCAGTACTGTAGAAACGCTGCAAAAGAAACAAACGTGCGCGAATCTGTGCAAAACATTGCAGGATTTGATCCAATCCGCTACAACAACCATGACGCCCGCACTTAGGAATGGTGCAGTGTCCATCCGTCCGTCCGTCCCCTCCGTCCCTCCGTCCGTCTGTGTGTCGGTCCCTCTGTCCCTCCCTCCGTCCCTATCTCTCTGTCTCTCATGGATCCTTCAAAACGAACACAATCACACGACAATGGTTCTTGTAAAAAGGATCTGTTTCTTTTTTCTGCTCGTATATACCTTAAAGAACAGGATGCTGGATTGGTCCTCAGTCTTGGCTTATTGGAATTGTGTGTTCTTCGGAAACAACTACATCAACTACACTTGGAGTTTACAAATGCATGGCACATGCAATGAGTCACGTGCGACTCTACTAACGAATCCAATTTGAAGAGTCGATGCATTTTGTCCTTCCGTCCTTTTCGGCTGAAGGGAGAGCTAGAAGAGACACGTCATGGCCTGCCTGGCATCAGTGCAAGCAACATTGCCACAACATCGCACCAACCTGCGGAGACCTAATTCAATTCACTGTGAAACAAGGCTTCAGCGGAAAATGACATTTAAAAACAACATGTGTCAAAACTGATCGGTTTGGGAAGTTTGGGTCACAAGAAGCTACTAATGCTACTAGGAACAAGTGCATCACTACTAGTAACAAGTGCCTTACTAGTAGTAACAAGAAGCTACTAGGAAAGGTTTGGGAAGTTTGGGTCATGATTCTGACCAGTTTCGTATTGCCTGGAGCACGGCGCTCCGCAGCTGCGGCCGGGCCTGGTGCACCCACGACACACCAAGGAGGGGTTGGTTGGTGAGAATAGGAAAACAGATGTGTAATTAAATGAGTACATCGGATGATGTATATATATATATAAAACCTTGGAAACTGGATTTATCAGTTGTGATGTATCTTGCATGATGTATATAACTATAACTTTGGAGTGTATACTCTACAGTAATTGTTCATGTTTTTAAGGATCAAGTGTGATCTCAACAGGTTTAGAGAATTGGATGTAACTAAGCCGTGGGATGTATTGCCAATGTCACACTCACCATAAATTACTAACGTGGTACTTTGGATGATTCTGGTCAGTCTTAGTGTGGATCACAACAAGGGTCCTGCACGCATATATACCCCGAGAATGGTCAACTGTAGAAAATGCTGAATGAGCATAAATCAGCGAGACATGTATTGTTGTGCTGAAGGCATCTGAAGCAAATATGAAGCCAGCAACAAGGTTGGCTCGGACAGTCAAACAATTCTACTAGTAACAAGAAGCTCCTAGGTGCTCCTGGCCATACTACTAGGAGCAAGGACGCTACTAGGGGCTCCTGGCATCGCTACTAGGAGCATTCTTTCTACTAGTAACAAGAAGCTCCTGGCATGTCCCCCTTGCTCTTTCCACCTTCAAGACGAGCAACTGCGTGTTAAAGGAATTCCTTTACCGGGAGACTTCGCCCCATTCCTGTCATACATGGGAGTGTAGTACAGTGGACAAAATCGACCAACTCCTATCACCTGCAAAACCATAAAACTTACCCAAGTCTTCCCACTTCCAGGTATTTCCTTTGGTATAAGTCGTTCACAACGGTACCCACAGCGGTGCTCCTCACAACCGTCACACCATCCGTGGACCTCATCGTGATCTGCCAAGTAGTACCCAGCACTGTAAAGCTCGTCCCGGGCATCCTGACACGAGCGGAACGAACAAAAAGCTTCTTCACAAAGAAAAGAGCAAAGCAAAAGTTACCCTCAGAAACTCAAATTTTGGTTCAACATGTAAATGTACTGTACTACAAATCATGTATATGTATGTATATGTATATGGTCAATTGAGCATTTACAACCAATATTACAACACGTACTCACGTGTACTAGCTAATAAATCGATGCAGTTGAGTTGTACTGTTATACTTCGTCTGTTAAAATCCATCACCTACAAGACGCCAAATGAGCAGGCTTCACCGGGATCTATTCCCAACCACTTGAGACGACGTGATGTTTGAGTCTCAAACCATCTAGAAAGTGTCTGTGGGGTTCCAGTGCTATGCCAGGAACCTTTTTACAAGTAGCACAGTAATTGAGATCCGACTGGCACGGGGCGTTCCAAGCGCTCGGCAATACACTGAAAAGAACAAACTATATATAACGACATAATATCGTCTGACATAGCATAGAGATAGCAAAGAGGGGGTTGCGGATGCTCCCAGTATCTCATGGTCAAATATGATATCCTAATGTGGGATTATGGGGGTTAAATCCCTGCACCCACCAGGTACACTCTGAACATGAAGAGGTCTATGACACCTGGAGGATCGTTTTGGGTCGTTGCCTGCTGTTGTCTGTGGTCTTCCCCATTGACCTGACAAAAAAAAGGGTTTGATGGATGGGCCTAACGTTTCTTGGAGCAATGGCTTCGCCTTGGCGTAAAAAACATGCGCACCTCCAGGCGTTCCCTCCGCTCCACGCAAAGCAGCTGCACCTTTCAGCAGCCCAGGAGGGGAGGCGATGTCACCATCTTGGAAATAGGGGCTGGTTGCATGCAAAAAGCCTTGACTCAGCTACAGTTACCTCATGTTCACCAGCAGCTCTTTTCGAGTGAAGTGATATGCACGATTCCACACTGCAATGCAGGCTACTTTGCACTAGAACGACAAGCAATTCGGTTGAAAGGACTTGAAAGGAACCCTCTTGGGGATAGGCCCTTCATGTGCTGAATGCAAGGCCTAACCACCAGAGGGCCAAAAGGACAACCGTTCGTTCGGCCAAGCGCAAGTGAAGCGAGCGAAGGACTTGGACGTCTTGTCACTCATTGGACCTCATTCGACCTAGGTGTCCAAGGATCGTCTACATTCACTTGGTACTGTGTATACATATACAAGACCTCGAAAAAAAGCCAAAGCAACTACAACCATATCAAGCCACCGGCAAATTCAGTAGGGTTTATAGCAAACGTAGACTTAGACACCGCGCTCTGCTCCTAAATTTCATTCTTGACCTATACTAGATTGGACACTCCCAGACCGCGATGACCCCGGATCGCCTGATCCAGCTTCCGCTCGTCCTCTTTGGCACATCGCCGAATGAAGGGCCGCAAGGCAGAGGAATACCTCACGACCCAAGGCACCACGAGTGAAACCGCACGTTCACAGGGCACCGGTGAAACCGGACGTCTGGGAGGTTCAAACACGGCGCTGTTTGCGTTGAGTTTGCCTTGACCTTCGTTTTTGAGGGAGACGAGTCTATATTGCCAGCATCTCAAGTGATCTACAAAGACGAATCTTGTTGGCCTTCTCATTCTATGACATCAAACCCTGTTAGCCTGTTAGTCTTCGGCACTCAAACCAACAAGCCCTTCAGCCTCTTTGGTGGTTCAAAAGGTAGTGATAGAAATGAAATGAACCTGAATAATTCATTCATTACAAAATTACCAATTGCCTGTATAGCATCCTATGAGGCTCTATCCTACGCTCGTCAAAAACAATGAACTCCACCTCTCTCACGATGGCTAAATTAAACCACTCTAACAAACAAATCCATCCCCGCTGGCACTCCATCCTAACCAACAACATATTTGCCGAACTTCAACTGCATCTGTTGGCTTTGGTTTTCCGCTATCGCATGGCCGTCAACTCCAAGTCACTCCGAGAGGTCCACATAGCCCATGGGCTCCGCCGCCACGACCAAGTCGAAGAGCGCCTCACATGTGGAACCTTGAAGTGAAGTTCACTGGCCTAACTTCGAGATAAACAGGACTTGTCTTTCAATTGCCAAGGGCATGGGAAGACTCGTAGTGCTGGTGGCAGGGTGACTTGGGATGAAAAGCACGTTGAAGATCGTTGAAGATCTACTAACTCATCAGATATAATTTGTTTGGGACTGAATGCCTGTTGATTTTTCCGCTGAAATCTGCTGATCTGGGGATGGGTGAAAGGAAGACAATGTCGTTTCGCAAGAAGTCCACCGCTGGCAGCCGATGCTGGCAACTCATCGATGTGCATTCAGTGGTATTCTGGCGGGGCTCCCTTCCACATAGGATAAAACATGATAAAGCTCTGTTATTTGGATGTCTTCAGCTCATCCTGTGAAACTGGTGCGAACCAAATCTCCCGTGAGCCTCGGAACCTGGGGCTCTGGCCGGAGACGCCAACTCTGGGTTTGTGTGGAGGGCCTGCGGAGATGAGGCAGGCCACGCATTTTAGGCCCGCCGTGGTGGTTTCTGGTGAGGATCCCAGGTAGGCAAATACATTCAGATTTGGCTGTGTCCTCCAACACCAACCATGTACAGGTTGTGGTTCCGAAAAGTTCCCAGCTCAAACAAATACAAGTGTATCAGTTGCTATGCGATCCATGCAACAGCCCACATCTCGATTTACATCTTGCTATATCTCCGTCTACTAGGGGCGGCAGTGGAGAGCTGGAATCCACGGCTGGGCCAGTAACAGTAAAGGTGACTTGGGGGACCCTGGAGACGTCACACAAAGACTCCACGATCCGATGAGAAATCTGGGCATTCGATGTCTCCATGTCTAACATGTTTGCCGTGGTGCTGAGGATCAGGCTGAGAGGACCAGCTGCGGGCGTCACTGAATGTCATCCTGTACCTTTGGTGAACCTAGCAGCTAGCATAATTAAATGGAATTTGTCAGTCATGATTTAACTTTGCTTCGCTCAAAAAACAAACCCGAACCCGCCGCGCCTCTGGCACGGGAAGTAGGATGCAAGTCACGCCTTTCCAAGGACCTCGAAAACACAAAGACGTCGCGGCAAGTCAGTTGACCAGGACAACTAAAAGAGACAGGAACTGGGAGAAACCCGCCTATCACGTCATTATGTGCGTGACAGACTCACCACCAATATGGCTTTACGACACACATCAAAGTTTGGGTGTCAACCCCTCAAAATTCGCTCTTGTGAGACGCACCTGAATCACCTGAATCTCAAGGATTCAATAGGTCTGTAAAGAAAGCCTTTTGGCTGAAACCACTGGCTGAAACCCTTTATAGGCAGGCTTTTTGGATCGAAACCCTGCGGAAACCAACTCGGAGGATGTCACGAGTACGGTCTGATAGTCTGATCCGTGTGGATGAAAAATGCATCACAATGTTTCAAACAGCAAACGTATCGAGAACGGCAAACGTTTTGGCTGTGGGTGGTGTGTCGTATGCTCCACTTCCCCAACTCTACTCCGAAAAACCAACACCACTGCAAGTGGTGAGACATTTTGCCACTTCAATTCAGAAGGTGGTTTTGCGGAAGAACCCTCCTTTGGGCTTGGAGCACACTGAGAACATCCACCTGTCCCCCTTGATTGCTTGGGGGTAAACCCTTGGGGAGATCCAGCGTTGGACAAGTGACCTTCGCTCAGGCGCTCAAGCGAGGTATCCGCCAGCACAATCTGGCGCAGCGGCCGTTTGGAACGACCTATATAGAATCAAATAGACATGACCCTGCCTCCTTACTTGATTAAGTAGGCGCCTACTTAATTAAGAGCAACTAGTTAGCTTCTAGTAGCCGGAAGGAAAGCTCACGCACTATTTATTTAATATGTGGCTTGTAGATTTTTGGATTTGCAACGCTCAAACCACCCACACCACCAAAACCTGCACTCGCTTTAATTAATTGAATCAATGCCACCTGCACAGCTCGGAGACCTCTAATCGGTCAGGATCTTCTTCAGCAAGACATGACACCCAGCTACAGAAGAAGCCTTGAAAATGCTGCCCCAAAGCAAAAGTTTGCCCCTCTAAGGCCCGTCAGGAGGGTTTGGAAGACTATTTCCCTCTACCGACTCTACCAACACAAAGGTGCTGGCCTACAAACTACAGGAGAGTATGCTTGACAAGGGAAACGGACTCTTCGTGCAACACGAATCCTTGGATCATCACAATCTGGTCCCTCTCTTCCAGTTGGATTCGCTCCCGAGAGTGAAGACTGGGGTGGATGTGATAACATTTTGTATGACAAATGCATTTAAGTGCTAGTGAGTTCCTACATCAGAGTGAACAGGCTGCAGGGCTCGCTCTTTTGTTTCCTCTTGCTCGGCATCCATGGCTTCTGCAATATCCAGCAGCACTGCAGCGTCTGAGCCTGCATAGCCTTGGCATGGATGGTCAGCGCCTTTGATGCACTAGCGGCAAGCTGGAAAGGCAATGACATGGGCAACTCGTCGAGAAAACACTTTGATTCTGGAAGACAAGCTGCAAAGCAGCTGCAAAAAAACAGCAACCTTCAGGATTGCTTTGCGCCAATGGTTTACACCCGCGAAAGAGACACAACAGGCATCAATAATTGAGCTAATGAAATTAGGATGCGACTTTTCTGCCGGCTCGACTATCCGCATTTGAGATGACACGTAGATGACTCAAGCGACAGTCTATATTCTCAAACCTGGATTTGGTCCCATCACCACTTCTCCCCACTACTGCTCCCCCACTTCGAAATTCCATCGGAGTGACGAATCTGCTCCGCGGACAGTGGTCGCTGGTCCCAGTTGGAGCACTGCAACGACTTGTCCTGGGCGGACGCTGCCCAGCATGGATGGATACTCGTACACACACACATGGACTGAATGAGGGCAATCTGCAACCAGTCCAAAATCTTGGGCAAAGGAGCAAGCCTTACTCGAGGTTTGGGCAATCCCTCGTGTCCCTGGAGGAAGGGCTTAGCAATCTAGATCCTGCTTACTGTAATGATATTGTAACGTAAAATGAATGACAATGAATGATATATATATATATATATCATCCCCTTTGATATTAGCACAGAGGGGTCGTTCCACCCATTCTCTAGAGAATCATCTAGAAAATGAGGGGGCCTGACACCTGCTGCCTCTAGAAAATGTCCATGAACATTCTGTTCATTTTCTAGTGGGAGAAAGCTCACTAGAAAATGGTGGGGTACAGGTTCAGAGGTCGTACCCCCAACAGACTAGACTTGCTCTTTCAATCAGCAGAATGAGTGCTATACTCACTGGTGCTTGTTTTTTTTTCAACTTGTTGATCTCTAGAAAATGCTCCTCTAAAACCCCTATCCAGGCTCTAGAAAATGACCCTAGAAAATTTGTGGTCATTCTCTAGTGAGGTACCTCTCCTCTAGAAAATGGTGGGGTACAACCTTGGAGGTCGTACCCCCGCATCAGTTTTCTAGAAAATGACCTTGTTCTAGGGGACCACGACCCCCCCCCATTTTCTAGAGGAAATAGCAACAGGGATTATGTATCTGTCAGTAATATCTTGTGGCCGTCACTATATTTTCGTGGACGCCCACTTGACATCACTTGGGTTGATGGTCAAAGTCCCAAAAGTACTTGTTGGGGCGGTCTCCGTAAGACACAACGATGCAGTCAACCAATCAAAGATCTCACTCACCCTAAACCCACCCACAAGGATGGATGGAATGCTTGGCCTACTTGCAAAACATTGAGATACCATGAAAAACAACACGATCCGCGGACAACGCGTTTGCAAGATCCACGAAGGGGTGGTTCCCATGATTCACACCTAAAATGGTAGGTGAAAGGAACTTGCTGATTCTCCTCACCTGCGAATTCTCTGGGGTCTCTTCTTCAAGCCATCGCCAAAGGCCGAGCTAGACCGAGCTGCGAGCAACTTTCCGAGATATACCTCGCAAAGTCGACGAAGGCCTGCAAGAATCTTGCAGGCGATTTTTTGGAGGACAGTCTTTGAAGCTCTGCGTGGCTTTTCAACCACTGCAAAATATGTCTTGCACTGCAGCATGACTGAGAGACTCAGAACTTGGACATGGTGATCCACGACCAGAAGATGTCAACTTCTCCTGCCTGGCATGTGGCCATTCTGAAAGAGGACCCTGGCATGGCATCTCGCCTCCCGCTGTAAATCTCGCACCTGCAGGTCCAGCGACACGAGGAAAAAACACGAATAGGCAATAGAGTTCCAACAAACATGTAACTGGTGATGTAACTGGACCCTTTAGTATGATTGTTTGCTTCACGAGTATCATGTCAGGGTTCTAGACTTGACTTATCAATTTGAAGATCCTTTAAAACTTAAAACTTGATTAAATCATGTGATTGTGTGGGCCCGCCAAAAGATTGCAACAATGCTACCCAAAAGAGTGGTTGAAGAACGCTTACCAAACCTAGGATCCTCTCTCTGCACCAGCTTTGATTCATATATTATATATAGAGAGAGATACAAATAGATAGATAGATAGAACGTAACAATCAAGGACCTTGGAGTGACACAGAACCTTTAACACAGCATGGATAAGTATTGTTGTGTTCTAGAGATCATGGAGAGGTATGATCTACATGTTGACACATTTTGCGATTGGTCAGGTTGAAGAGACACAAGGAAAATGTTGGCAATGGCAGAAGCACTGCTTCCGAAATGTGTCCCATAATTGGCTGTTTGCCAGACTGAAACCTGGATACTGCAAGGTGCTTTCGGATTACAGTAGTTTTACATCGTTCAGATATTGAAAACGATGATTTATGATGTCTTATAGATGTCAATTAGATCTCTATAGCGTTTATGACACAAAACGTGTCCGAGGTCGAAAACCCATGAACACCCGTGGCACCTGTGTCCAATCCGCCGCTGCTAAACGCTGTAGTCGCTCGGCGTCTGAGGAGAAGTGAAAGCCCAGAAGCTGGATCTGACCACGTGCGAAATGGCTTCAGACGCAACAAATGATACAAATGGCGAACCGGGTCACCGTGATTGTTCAATTTTTAAGGTCCTCTTTGATCTTGGTTTGACTGCTTGCATGTCGGCCAAAGGATAGGAGCCTAATCAACTCCAAACAAATCCTTTCACGTGCTTTCCTCGCCTTCGGCTGAGAGTTCAGCCAAAGCAACAGGCTGCTCAGCTGGCTGGGAATTGCCAAGGCATCGATCACCCAAATCGTCCCTGAGATCGCCAGCTGAACAACCTCGGGATCGCAAAGCAAAGGAGGAGCCAAACTGCTTTTTAGTTGCCTTATTCGCATCGAAAGCGTCGTTTTGCAGGGTACTTTGGGGGATGTGAGGCACAAATTTAACAACCTCAGAGTGCGAAACAAACGGAACGTGGGTTGTCAAATATCCTTCATCGAGGTCCCTCTCGTCAAGTTCCAAGAAGCTCTTTGGATTTGGGCCATCTAGATCCATCTAGTAGATCTATCCAGAGAACACAAAGACAACTGGCGGAACCAAGCCCCTGAGAAATAATCTATTCATCGTATTCATTCTCAACCCTTTCTGGCATGTTGCATCTGTTCCGTGCATGTGTTGAGCTGAAGCTAATGACGATGTGGTTTATTCCATTTCTAATTGAAAGCCCCAACATGATCAGGATATATATGGTCTGTTCATGTCTGTTGCCTATCTCCGAGATCGATCCCCAACCATCATGGCCCAGACACCGAGGGCCCTGCTTCTGGCTGTGAGCCCCACTCTGAATCGACACCCACCTGCAAGGCTCTCCCGCTCTGAGCACTCGCAGCTTGGACGGCGACGTGCGACTCCTGAGCACCGACGCCGATCAGGACAGTTGGCCAAGACGCAGGAACGTCAGATCAGAAGTCGAGGATGGCCACCGTTTTAGTATGGACCGGTGGGGAACAAGTCGAAAAAGTAAGGCAAAATCACACACCTTTATGGTTACAACCGGCTTGTTCCATCAGCCGGAGCTGATCCTTAAGATGTTGGGTCTGCCTACTTCCCTAGCGATTAGCGATTTCCGGGCACGGCGCCCACCGTCAACGGAAGGTGAGACACCGGATCCATATGCCATATACCCTTCCAAGTTCGCGAACAAAGAAACTGACAAAGGATGTCCTCCTCTTCCTAAACTGCCAGGCCCGTCCATGTTGCTCACCCCACTGTGGCTCTTCAGCAAGCCACCAGGGTCTGTTGAATCCTCTGCAGCTCCTCCGCACGGTCCACCCAAAGGACCTCCTGCGTCACCTCGTACAGCGGCAGGTCGGGCGATGGCCGAGACCTGCGTGGGATCCACTTTGGGCCGAGACCGTTGGATCGGATAAACAGTGAAGCGCGAAACAATGCACAAAGGAATGATATGAAACTCCATGAAGGAAGAGGATGGAAGAGGTAGAACATGCGGTGTTCTGGCTTTGTAGGGGTCACATCTTTGTAGGACACAGTACTATCTTCACCTGACCCAAGGAGCTTTTCAGCAAAACCGTCTGTGTCACTCACCTTTCTACCCTTACTTGGTTCTTGGTGTTCCATATGGTTTTGATGAATAGCTTATCGATGCGCTGCGCACAGTGTAAAGGTCGAGGCGAGGAAGCGATAAGCAGGAGGGGAGGAGAAACACAAAAGACCAAGAGAGCAAGGCCACAGCCCAAAGGTAGGTTTGCTAAACATTGCTTGTCGATGCTTGTCGATTTGTTGTCGTTTCCGTTATCGTTCCAGGGCGGCTGCAGGAACAATTCAGGTGACAAATGCAATCGTGGGAGAACCAAGAACCGGCCTTCCTCAACCACACCAAAGCCGGCCTGTGATGACCAAGTTCTCCGCACAGTTTCGGCTTCAGCGAAAAGCTCAGGTTGTGTTGCTCCAAGAATTCTTGCAAGCGAGTCTTGATGTCTTCAGGAAAGGCCATATCCTGTTGTTGACGAACGGGCTCCGACAACCTTCTTGATTGTAGACTGTCCGAAAAATGAAGGTATATATTCTTTCGATGTAGAAAGCCTGTGAATCCCAACATATTCTGATCTTCCCCATCTAAGAAAGTTCACACAAACTCTCCATCGAAAGCATGATCAAAATCAAAACACCTGGCGATCGAGTCTGTCTGGCTTTGCGACGAGTTCTGAGAGCCTCCCATGTGAGATCATGTGAGCATGGGTCCCCAAATCGGGACAGATTGATAACCCCCCCACAAGACTCGAGAGCGAGTTTCGTGACCAGATCTCGACAACCAAAATGCTCCTCCAGGATCTCTGCCAGCAAAGCGCCTCGCCCCACCTTGGCCTCGGTCGGACTTCCGAATCGGAGGCGACATTGCACGTACAGCAGTTCTGGAAGAGCAGGGGTGTTCGGCATCAATGCAGGGATTCGATCCAAGACTTGTGGCCAACCACAACCCCAAACATTGGAACCCATCATCGCAACAGAAAACATCAATTTAAATTTGATTAATATCTTATATAATGATATCAATGATATCTACAGCAATGATAGTTGAACCATCTTAAACCCATGGGCATGAACGCCTTCTGCAGCCCAGGCTGCTGCCATCTCAAGGACCTCCTCCAGCTTCTCTGGACCCAGCAGCGCCGCCCAGCGCAGCAGCAACACCCAGTCGCGGCACAAGGCGAATTGCCGTTGGCGGCCTAGCGGGTAGGAATCGTAATACGAATTACCCAACTTTCAAGTTGTTGGAGCCCAGTGATGTGCGGATCAGCGCTGATCAGGCTGATCCTCGCATCGACCGAATTTCAAAATTAATGTTGATTGGCAACAGAACCCTCGCATCGACCGGTCCTTGATTCTGCTGATGGCCCACAATGGCCCAAGCCAACTCACCGAAGTATTTCTTCCCCTCTCGAGCCAAGGTCGTTGCTCGCTCCCACCATTGCCGAAAGTGTTGCTTGGTCTCTGCTGAAACTCCATGAGCGTATAGGACCTGTGCCAGCACGCCAAAGAGAAATGTCACGAAGTGTCCACGAAACATCACGAAACCAATATGAACAGGGCAACATACGGCCATGACCTTTGCTGAGAAACCTTGGACACCTGCATCCCAAGGTTAGGTTGTTTCATGATGATTGTGAATAAACTGATGCCAAGACAAGATTTGGGCACTCCAGTCAGCACTGTCAAAACACGTGTCTTGCTGACTCGCCCTCGAACTCTTCTATTGCCAAATCGGCAATCGACTTTGCAAAAAACAACAATGCAACTAAATTGAACCAATGTTGTCGAGTCCTTGGAACTCACCTGACTCACACTAAGTGACAATCCATGGAATCCACCATGTTAAAAAAATATTTCTTTCTTTTTGCCGCTGTCCTTTGCCAGCAGCCACGCGTAATAGCCCCAAAAATATCTGTTACCGGGGCGATGAACGGCCACAACACCACAATGCAGCAACGTTCCGTGATGCAAAAATTGCTGTTCACTTTCGTGGTCCGTCTGCTGTCCTGGTCACTTCTATTTTTGTGGTAGTAGCGGGGCAGGGCCCAGGTAGGTCGTGGAACGTATGAACCGCTCCAGGTGGATGAGACACTCCAGTAGATGATGCGGGTGGGAGACCCAAAGGTAGTCGGATCAAATGTTTCTTCCATGTTGAATTGTCAAAACAAGGTCTTGAAGCTGAAAGCAGTGGTCTTGGGAATCATAGGACTACTTAGTCTCCGCAAGTGACTGGTACGAGGCATGCTGTACCTGGATCCTGGAACACCTACCAAAATCTAGTCGTTTTTGACTTTTTGAGCTACCATCAAAAACACAAGCCAAAAATATCCGAAACCTATGTGCCGGTGTCACAAAGGGCACTCCAGGGATTCCAAAGTGTATTGAATAACCACACCAACGTTGCGCCATAAAGTTGAGCGTTTGCGTCCTTTTGTTGATTGTTTGCGTTGTATTTTTGGTTGTTGTTTCAGGTGGTTCACACAACGGCGTTGTGTTTCTAGTCGTTTGTGTTGTGTTTCTAGTCCTTTGCGTCGTGTTTATAAATGTTGCGTTGTGTCTTTAAGCGTTTGGGTGTCTCCAGCTCGTTTCCGGCAAGGTTTCCACATAGCGACAGCAGTCCTTGTTCTTGTTTTTTCGTTTTAGCCAAATGCCCAAAAACAGAACACCAATGCCATGTGGCGTCCCAAAGCTGATTGGCACTCAAAAACGGTGATCGTTTGGGGTTCCAGGTATGTATAGGAGATACATGTGCATAGTTCGTGAAGCCATGTTCAGTAAGCTGCTGCAACTCGTCCTGGTGGGACAGCCTTCACTGCTGTGGTGGGTACAACGCCCTGCTTTTCCTTTTGGGTTCTACTTGGACTGCTGTCCCCACTACAGTCGGCATTTGGCTTTTGCTATTGGTTCACTATCTGCGGCATCTCCATATTTCTGCTGTGCTGAAATCTCAAAACAAGGTGTTGAAGCTGAAAGCAATGGTGCATGTTCCATAAAGGGATCTATATGTTCATAGTCACAGTAACTCTTTCAGCCATGTTCACATGTCAATAGACTGCCTTTGCACTAGCCGTGTGTACTACTCGCGCGGATAGCGATGATGCTAGTGATGCAATGCATCATGGACCTGCACCTTTTGCATCAGAAAACCACTAAACATTATCTCTGAGGAAAAGTAAGCACCAGCAGGCTCTCCCCCACACCCCCGAACAACGAACTTCGTTCGCAGCACTAACTTCAGCCTAGCCTATCGGCTGGCTTTCGTAATAGAGCACCACCCACTAGGCATTGGGGATGTGTAATTTCTGTCATGTCTTGCAAATAAGTGTTTTGAATATCTGATCAATTTCGCTTCAAGCATGTCCAATATAAAACTTTGCTGCCTGTAAAGCCAGACTACCTTGGAATCTACTCAGAACACCTACATACTAGCATCTATGACTGAGAGCTCAAAACACACCTAGCCTCCATCGTTAAAACGATGTCCGGTAAGCTGGCGTTCACCAACTCGGTCACCGACACTTTCTTGGCTGCACCAGTGTTGCGGATCTCAATGAACCTGATCTGGCTAACTTTCCGTTCCAGAGACGCATTGGAACAAACATTGGTTTGAAGGATCCTACTTAGTCTTAGTCAACACATGTCGGAATGAAATGCCTCCTTCACCATCATTGTGGAGTAAACTGACCCACCCTGCTTGAGTCGTCGCTGTTCATTCTAAGAAATCCAACAAAAACTCACTCACAAACTCACAAAACAAGAGTTAAACATTTTAGAATTGTCGAATTGTCACCCTAAATAGACGAACCTTCACCTCCAGTTCTTTGGATTTGGAGATGACATGGGGATGACCAAAGATTTCTTGAGAGACGGTTGGAGCTGTGGCACAGCGACTCCGGGATCCAAAGTGATCATCCTGGACACGCAGGTTCGATTGGGAGCTGTTTGAAAGTACTCGATTTCTGTTTCAATCTGCCAGAATCAAGAAACCGCTAACGGAAAGAGTGGCAATGGATTGGCCGGTGTCAGATAGGTCTTTTTGGCTGAGCTTGAAGGATATATCACGGAGGTCACATTCCTTTCACCAAAGCTGCTGGTACTAGCTCCCAAGTATTCATTGACTGTTGTTCCACCTACTTTCTCACTTTTCTGCACTCCACTGCCCACCCAGCCATCCCTGCCATTGCCACTGCGCAGCAGCGCGGTGACGATCCGCGTGGCGGCAGCGTTGCGGACACGGCGGCTGCGCTTCTGCAACTCGCCAAGCAGCTGCTCTTCGCGGCAGGCAGTGAGCAATGGGAGGAGGACCTTTGAGAATCGCACTTTGCAATGTGTGACTAGTAGTACCCTACCGTCAAAACATGCCACGCGGCTACGGGAAGAAATGAACAACTTTGGGCACTCAGACGTCAATGCTTGCCTTCCCAAAACTTCTCTTGACCGTTTTACAATCCAAATGATCCTCCGAACAACTTGGGGCACTCTCAGAGGTCAATGCTTGCCTTCCCAAAACATCTCTTGACCGTTTTACAATCCAAATTATCCTCCAAAGGTTGTAGCTAGACGTCTCACAGGTACCTTGTTCTGAATAGAATGAGTATGTCTGCCCACAAAACAAACATCAACATATGAACCAAACACACAGATTTCCTCGACTTCCCGGACTTCCTTCGGTCGCCGACCTTTGCCACCTCCTCCTGCGCGAAGAGCATCCGCAGCGCCGTCCGGAGCGCGAATTTGTCCTCCACTGCTGCGGCCACCACGGCCGCCGTCACAGCCACAGATTCAGATGGTTCTGCGTCCAAGGAGTGCAAAATGGCACGCGCCAGACCTCAATGTGACGAGGCAAGTGCGCTTGGCCCCAATGCTGCAAGTTGGAAGAAACTAGGGTGAGTTGCAAGTTGGTTGGGTGGCTCGGCTTTGAGAAACCTTTTCAATCACGACAAACCCTGCCCGCAAGCCATGCAATTGTATATCACCACAATTGCCTGACGTTTGGGGGGGCACACACCCATTTCGGAGTGGAGGGTGATGCTCATGCTCATGGAAGTTCGATGGAGGAATTGTCCAAGTTCCTGCACATGAACAAACCTATATGAGATCCTATGGGCCCCAAGTAGGTGATCTTTGGTCGCGACCCTTCTGCCCCACACATCCGCTGGTTGCTGAGACACCTTTGCTGCTCAGTTGCCATGCGCCTTGAACCCCTGAAGAAATTAAAACAAACGTATCATTATCTACGCTTACTTACTGCATTTCCCGAAACAGCGCGTTGCTAGTAAAATCTTTAGTGCTGTATTGGATTCGATCAACCATTTGGGTGTGGATACCAGGCTTCCACAGATTCCTTTACTCTTGGGATGATGTGTGGGCTCTAAATTTTTGGGGTCATACATGGTCATACATTTGTTGTTTGGGGTTTCAGATCCAAAGTGAGCCATCACTCTATCCATTCCAGTCGCCGGGAAGCTCACTTCACCCTCAGCACCCGCTCCTCCATCTTCTGCCGATCCAGCGGTGTGGCCATCCTCGACCCGGCGAGCACGACAGGCCAAGCCTGGGAGCGACTCTGAGCTGGAAAGTGCACTGGGCTACGGATATCAACAAGAAGCTACTAGTAACTAGGGCATCGCTATTAGTAACAGGTGCATCGCTACTAGGAACAAGAAGCTACTAGGGGCTCCTGGCATCGCTACTAGTAGCAAGAAGCTATACTAGTAACAAAGGGCTACAACTGAAGCAATGGGACCAAGAAAGGAACACCGAGACCTGGAAGCGTGGGGACCAGTACATCCCACAGGTGCAGGACTCTTCGGCTGTTGTTCGTGTTTGTGGCGTTCTTAATAAGTCTACAGTCTACCAAACCAATCACTATACCCATCCACTCATCTGTGCTTGCTGCTGGCCTTACCTGCTGGCAATGGCATCAAGCCACAGGCTCGGGCTGGGGCCAAGCCCATGCGTCTTCAAACCATCCGAAGCGGCATCCCAAGTCTCTAAGTGATTCATGAAATCGTTCAGGGGGGCTGGTGGGAAACTGAGACAACCCAAAATACGATCTACGCCAAGCAACGTCGAGTCCGACACTCAAAGCTATACTCTCCTCACACCGAAGACTCATAGTCAGAATCGCATAAACAACATTCAAAACAACCATCTTTATTGGCCTCTCCGCTTCCCAAAACGGGTCCCTCTTTTCCGCCTCTCTCTGACCTCTCCACCCTGGTCCCCCATTGACAGGCCCAGTAACTCGCACGTTCGTACTCCGCCTGCGCCTGCAGTGCGTCCGCGCTCAGGCGGTAGTCGATCAGCGTCCGCGCGTCGGACGCTTCCGCGGCGGTCAGCAGGCGACGCGTCTCGGGGTCCAAATGTGGAGAGGCGCAGTTCCAGGGCGCCTCGCCGGTGACAAAGGATCAAGCAATGTTCTCCGGCACAAGCAATGTTGTCATCGAAAAAAATATCGAAAAGCAACTTCTCTCATGATGGTTGGTGTATGTTGGTGTAATCTCTCAGATTGGGTCATTTAAGGTTCATTTAGTCTGTAGCAGTTATGTAGTTGTTTGTCTTGTGGAACTCGTTGAAAGTTCTACCTCGTTTCTTTCGTGAAACACTTGCTGCGGTTGAAACTCGCCGTCTGGGCACATTCTTGCTTTGCGGAGCTGACCTTTGGGGAGCAAAGGGTAGCATTCATTCTTGAGTCAGTCTCGCCGTCGTTCGCACCCGAAAGCCGGCCCCTTCAGCAAAGGCGTGAGTTCACAGGAGGGACTCAAACGATGAATAACGCTTCGAATGTGATAGTAACAAGGACGCTATTAGGTGGAGGCCATCGCAAGTAGGTTGGAGGCCATCGCTACTAGTAACAAGAAGCTATGTTGGTCATGTCAGCATTCATTACAGTATCTGAAGGTACTTTGGGACCTTTGGTGTCTTTCAGCGGTGTGAAAAGTGAATCACACATGGGTCATGCGAAGTGAAAGCTGACCTTACACCAACGTTTCGGTTTGCTGATTCAAACCTATATATTAAAGGAAGTCCGGAGGAAACATTCGTCGGCTCAACATTCAATGACTGATTGTGTACATCTTCTTACATCTGGGCACAAACTGAACACGGCCATCTCCAAGCCTGTTCCCGTTCACCCTGTGGTCAAGTTCCAGGATCGTGTCGATAAACGGATAAACGGTTACACTTTAAATAACCACATCGATGTCTCTCATCTCCCAAACGCCTCTCCGCTGGCAGCAATGATCCGTGGGTTTGCGCGGGCACTTAGCAAGAATCTGACCACCTCTTGGGTTGTGGCACCGGGCAACAATGCACACAACCAAAACTGAACAAATTACAGGGTACCAAACTGTGCAAATGAAACTAGTATGCATGATTATATTATATATAGAGAGATATGCAAATAACAAACCAAACAATCATCGGGGATTCATTCTCTTAAGGTCATGTGCCTGCAACTACTGGGGCAACCTTGTCACAAAATGTTACAAAGCCCCTCCATGGATTGTTTGTCTCGCCATGTTGTCAGTTCATCTTCTTCAAACAGTCTGCTGCTACCCAACAGCCACATCATTAATCCGACAAATACAGTGAAGGAGGTGGTTGTCAACAGTCCTTGTAAGAGACTGCAAAAACAAATCAATCTGCCCTGGGCCCCATTTGCCATTCATGAACGAGCCGCCCGGCCTATAGACTTAATGCACCTATGTATATATATATATATATATATGAAACTCGCAAACTCAATAGCACTTGACCTGGTCAAAAGTAAGAGCAAATACTAGACAGTATAACCCTGGCTGCGAAACTGGACAAGTGTAACCGAAGAAAATGCTCCTGCCATATCTCAAAATGGTTGCACAGCCTTCCAATGGTGAAATGAACTTAACACTTTCTGCAACACAAGCACACGATGAAACCCAGTCCCATCCCTACTCTCTCATTCTGCGCTAGCCCAGCCTCTTGGTGCCCTCTGCCCGCCGCAAAGAGCAGCGGGGTGTGCCCACGGCGTGTGGTGGCGTCCAGTTGCGCCGCTGCTGACAGTAATTGCGAGCAAAGGTACCTTGGGGTGGAATGCCTACTTAAAGCCTGAGAGACACCTGCTTTGCAGTACCAGCCACTTTTCAAACACTTCAAAAGGTTGGAGGGGGGTCTAGATTCTAGATGTGTATGTGGTCAGAAGTACAACAGTTGTGAGAGAAAACATGAATAAATGAACACTTTTGTGGGCGATTGGGTTCTGTTTCTGGCATTGCGATTCTCATACCCATCCTTGAAACGCGGATGGGACATCCGACATAGTCTTGTCATATCTTATCTGTCCGATCAGCAAGCTGTAGATTCAAGAACTCAAAATAGATTTCCTGCGGGCGACTGTGCTGAAGGACATGCCAAACTTCTCTGTCGTATGTCACAAAAATGTGTGTGTGTGCCCATACGTGTACTGTATAGTTGTATCAATAGTTCTTTTTTTGTGTTGATCTATTTTATATACACATGTAATGTATACATTCACATGTACAAAAAGCCTCAAGGGCTACATAAGCCAATGCATAGACTTCCACCATCTAGTCTGCATCCGATCCCACAGCTACCTGCCGCGCTGCGCGCCATCGTTGGGCCGGAGTTGGGCTGCGTAGTGCAGGGGCGTCTTGCCATTGCTGTTGCCTCACAAGTAAGGAGAAGAAAGCCGGGCGTTCAGCGTTCAAGAAAGCATTTTTCCCAGTCAAGTATCAGTATCAGTGTGGAACCTGACAACTACGCTGGGGTCAATCAAAACATTCTCAAAAATCCTCAAAGAGTACTTACACCTCAAAGAGTCTTCAAGAGGTACATGGGATACCATCAAGGTACTAGTATCTAGAGGTACCTGAACTTGCTGCTTGCTGCTTTGTAGAAAAAACGCCATCCTCTGAGTCTGAGGCGTTCAAGTTAAATGACAGTCTTGGGGGAGTAGAAGACGGCTGGCGGAATTTAATTCCTCATGCGTCTCAGTCTTCATCTTGGAGGGTCGCCTTTTGAATGGGTCACTGTAGACTATGGTTCACTAACTTCACAAAACAAAGAACAAAAACACCACCACCAGCACTACCACCACCAAATGTTTTATACAATTCCCCGATAATGATTCGTTTCTTGGTCATCGACGGGCTCTTCTGAAATTCTTAAGTCGAAAGTTCGTTCCACATTGGTTCCAAGAGTCCTCAAATAGGGAATGAAGCTCTGTTGAGCAGATCGCTTGCAAAGGATGCACATTGTAATCAACAACTGTTTTTTGAGTGGAGCTATAGCCTGAAAGCTCTCTCCAAAGCTTCGTCCAGCTCCACCAACTCCCAGTCCCCAGCTCAGCCGCCTTGCTGTACCGCGTTGGCCCTGCGTTCCTCCGGGATCCCTGAAATGAAGGCGACCACCTCCTCTGCGGGGGTCCCTTTTCGGGAGCAGAGCTGGCGCAAGCGCCAAGCCTCATCCTCCGAGCCTGGCCAATCTGCTTGAAAAGTGGGTAGATACAGTCATGACATAGTCCTCGAAAAAGAATCTTGAGGGCACACTTCCATTCAGGCTGGAGTTCTCACATTGGAGATAACAAATGACACACGAGTCACATGAACATTCTCCTCACGGTTGTATTGGCTGTCGCCAAGAGCTTATCTCAGGTCAGCACGAAGCTGGGGCATCCCTGCTCATGGGCATCCCATATGCTCACGTTGTGCTCGGCGTATGGCTCATGCTTCTTGTATCTAGATACCAAGTTCATGGTAAAATTTCTGTATGTAAAAGTTGAATAGTGCCAAGTAACAACATGTCACAACAAATTCGTCAGTCCCACAGTGGTTAGTCCGTCAATGCTTTCACGGTCTTTGACGTACAACAGCGGTAATGGTACCATAACTGAGGACAGTCTTGACTTCCGTGGTGCTGGAGGAAACTCCAGAGGTCCCTGTCGAGTGCTTTTACGCAAGCATCGCACAGAGTGTCTGAGTCTCTTGACAGCTGTTGACACTTCACAGCAAATTCAAATCAATTCAAACATCTTCATGATTTAAACGAAGGCCCTCAACACCTAGCAGCCTAGCCACAAGCAGAAAGAAAAATCAATCCACAACTACACAGGGGCCAAATGGGTCGGGTTTGATACGCTTTGGTCTTGAGTGCGGGTGCACGGGAAGCTTGCCAACAAATGACTTTAAGACAGTTGCCTTAGCACTTCAACCAGCAATGCCGGGGGTGGTATTTGCATTCAAACCTGCGTGCAACCTCTGCATTCTACTGCAATCCGCATAGGGCGTGGATTAAACCCTGCCCCCATGCGAACCCTTAAATTTCCCATGAGAGGATTGTCAAACTCGACAATTCTCAGCATGAGACATGGCGTTCAACTTGGGTCACCTCCAACAACTATAACTCCTGAGGCCCAGCTCCAACATGGCCCATAATGATTGAGCACGATCCCAGTTTCATGCACGGGTCGAAAACTCTGGTGGCAAACATTCGCAAACTCAGCACGGCGAGTCGCGCCGGTCTTTTGACCATGAGTCTGCAGCACTCTCCGATGCTGTATAGATTGAAGCCTGCGAAGGCCTGGTTGAACCAAGCGTGTGCGGCTTGAAATCGGGGTCCCTGCAGAGACCTGCCAATTGGCTCACGTGGGAAAAAGGAAGGCAACAAGTGGATTTAGGGGACTAGCTGCTGTGGACATTGAATGGTTGCCAGATTAAATAGTGCTCTTCCCTATTGGGCATTGACATGGGCCATATTCTACAAAACTGACTGAATATGACCATATATGATGACCAGCAAAAAATCGGTACTCAATTACCCATGAGTTCCCAGCAATGATATTCCCTTTGCACCTAGGTATAGTTGCCTTCCAGAAGAGGCTTGCAATTCAGGGCGCTGACCGCCATAGTTCCGACTCAACGGAAGCAAATGACAGGGCGCTGGCCTCTTCGGCCGCGGATCTTTTCCACGCCAACCGTCTGTGCTGCTTTGTTTGAGCACTGCAGATTGGTGCCTAGTCAAATGAGGCGATCTTGCAAGGTGTATTGCAGGTCACTGGGCCAAACAAGGGCATATGAGCCAGTTCATACATGTTTCAAACAACATCTCATGGTTAACAGCACCATGAAAGCTCTGTGGAAACAGAACTCCACGCTCTGCACTCCAAGCATTTGTCCCGAGACCATATTAAAGCATTGCCACTTCCATCGAAGCTGCACTTGGCCAGTTGGCTGAAGAACTCATCATCTTCATGCCCTTGAAAGTCTCTCAAGGTGTAGGTTCCATCAGCCAAACCCAAAGCCTTCCGGAAGACCTTGGGACGAACCCAGCTTCTGAAAGTGCTCCATCTTCGGCGTGAACACGATTGGACGAATGCCCACAGGGCATCACAGGGCCAGTTTTCTGAGAGGTTGGTGCAACAAAAATCAATGCAACTGATGGGATCTCAAGAGGTTCCACATACTTTAGCCAAATTAAACCATGTGGACATGCCAAAGGGCGGCCTGAATTTCGCATTCAGTCCATCCATTTCCCCCAAACTCGTGGAGGGAATCCAAGAGTGAAGATCGGTCATTTTCAGTGCCAAGCACTGCTATGCGAAGCACTGCCATGCAAGTCTTGAAAGGATTGGACTGGAATCCCTGGGCCAGCTTCAACAAGTGAGGTTTCTCGAAAGCTTCCACTGATGAAGTCATCCCACAACTGTTGATGTATCACAAATGTTAAAATTAGGGCCGGATGTTTCTTGCTACCAAGGATTCTCAGCACCCGGTCTCAGAGCTAAACTAATTGATATCATCTGGGGTTCCTTGGCATCATCTGATGTCAGGTCTTCACTCCCCAAAAAACATGTGATATGCGTTTTGTTTTGCGCCGACTCTTGGCGGTGCAGGATTTCGTCCATTATGTAGCAGTAGTTCCCACTGAATTGCGTTGGAAATGTAGAGAAGAATGAACTCACAGAAACGTTTGAATCGACAGGACCCTCAAATTGTATCAAATTGCACTATCATTTGGTTGCATCATATCGTGACACTATATAACGAGGAACATATCAAAACATCGGGTATGGTTTTAAGGCTTGAAGCGCGCAACAATGCACAGTAAAGTTATGTAAAAAAAACAAATCTGACTGTGACTTGTGTGAGTCCACAAACGGAGCACGTTGAAAACCAAAACAACGATGGGTCTCCTTCATCCTCCAAGCACACAGCATGAACACTCTTCTGGCGACTGCTCCTGGCAAGCTCGGCCCCAGAGCGCAAACTAAGACATCAAACTCTAAGGATTTGGTTAACATAAATCCACGGCACAAAGCATGTTGGTTAGAGGGAATCACTGTCACTTGTCCAAATAAATCTACGACACGTTCAAAGTGTGTCCAACATCCAGTCTTGACAGGGTTTCACTGTTGTTACCTGTTGTCTCTCTGGGTGTGACAGCTCTTACTCAAAAGGTGCGTGGTTTAACGTACTCAAAACCACCTCTCGTGTTTCCTGATCGTTGTCTGCCCTCAGAGGCTGCCACAGGATGGATGACCTCTGGTCAACAAACTGGGAAACTTAGTGGAGTAACTCCTGGCGGAACAAGCTGGAAAGCCTGGCAGCGTGGTAGAATCATTTGCAGTCTCAAGAATTTTGGGGGCGATCATGATGATGCCCCCCAAAAGCATATAATAGCATGTATATATATATATATGTATTTCCGCATTTATATATATATACAGTATGTATATATATACAGTTTTAAAAAAAATATATATTGGTGTCTGCTACCCCTCAAGCAGAAACAGAGGATGCGGACCTTGTTGCATTTGTTGGAGGCTTCACATTGATGCAAGCAGATGCATGAGAAGCAAACAACAAGCGAAGATAGCAGCAACATTTTGTGCTCCACGAGCCACTGCTATGCTCTCTTGAGCAAATTCCCAGCTATATAGATATTGCGCCGATCGCAGCTTCGAGCGAAGGCATGTCCAACCAGCTGTGCAATTTGGGTTCAAGACAGTGCCAGCTTTCACTTTTATTGAATTGCTGATGTATTTTTGAAGCTGCTAGTAACAGGTGCATCGCTAGTAGTAACAAGTGCCTTACTAGTAGAAACAAGAAGCTATTAGAAACAAGTTCCTTACTAGTAGTAACAAGAAGGTATTAGAAACAAGTGCCTTACTAGTAGTAACAAGAAGCTATTAGAAA
>CAXAMN010026461.1:225168-241213 GCA_963970005.1 Durusdinium trenchii
GCAGCTGCAGCAGAACACCAAGCAGCTGCAGCAGAACACCAAGCAGCAGCAGACCACCCAGCAGCAGCAGACCAGCAGGCGAGCTCGTGAGGCCATAATGTTGGAAATGCTGGGCCAAATTTGGTACGAATAAGGAATTAAAATTAACAGCTTTTCGGGTGCAATGTGCAGGCGGCATTTCTTGCATCATAGCCTTACCCCTCGTACACCACTAGTTCCGATGTGGAGTCAGGTAGCGTCAATTGGCTCTTGCACAGTCGGACTATCGGCACTCAAAGGTTGACAAAACTGCTGTAGAGCGCACGTGGAGTCCAAGTGCTCCCACAGTGTGGGAGGCGCAGCCAAGGCGGCAGCAGACCACCCAGCAGCAGCAGCGGCGGCGGTAGCAGCAGCAGACCACCCAGCAGGATCAGCAGCAACCCCAGCAGCAGCAGCTGCTGCGGCAGCGTCAGCAGCAAACACAACAGCAGCAGCAGCCACAGCAGCAAACCGAGTAGCAGCCACAGCAGCAGCAGCCCACCCCGCAGCAGCAGCAGGAGACGCAGCCAAGGCAGACCACCCAGCAGCAGCAGGAGCAAAATCCAGCAGCACCAGCAGCAGACGAGCACACCAGGCAGCAGCAGGAGCAAACGAGCACACCAGGCAGCAGCAGCTACAGCAGCAGCTACACCAATAAATATGTTTTTTCCACCCGCTCACCGCGCGCGGGGGGGAGTTGAACCTCCGGAGGGGGGGGTGCATAAGATTGATTTAATCAATTATTTGAAGTTTCTGATGCGCGTCCACCCCATCATTTAACTTGCTAAAGCAAGAGCAACTTCAGCTAGCTAAGGCTAGCTTTCGTGATAATATGGCTTCTATAGATTCAAGGGGCCTGAGCACACTAGCCACTACAACAAAATTATGATATCTTTGGGGTGAGAGACCACCTGATTCTTGACCATCTATAAGGGGACAGGATGTGCAAAGCCAAGGACTGCAAAAATTGCAAAAAACAAAATTCTTTCTAGAATCAGCTGCGCAACCTCATCAAGCCTAAACTCTCTATAGAATCATAGAACAGTGACATGACATGTCTTTTTGACACAACTAAAACAGATATGTTTCCCTATAAACTCAGCAGCACCATCCTTCTCAACATGTTCTTATGTCTTTAGTCCCTCTGCTCCAAAATCAAGCACGCTAAGCTACTCTTTTTAGACTAGACCTTTTTTAGCCTAATCTGCGCTGCTGAAGCCCCCGATTTCAGACAGCTTATGTTCAAAGTTCACAGGGAATTTGGACTATATGTCAGCTGGCTTCCTCCTCCTTCTCCCGGATGGCAGTGTTCCCCGCAGGACCTCAACCGCAAGTGCAAGATGGCCGCGTTCCCCGCCAGACCTCAACCGCCAGCTCCGGATGGCAGTGTTCCCCGCCGGACCTCAACCGCGAGCTTCGGCGGGCAGTGTTCCCCGCCGGACCTCAACCGCGAGCTTCGGCTGGCAGTGTTCCCCGCCGGACCTCAACCGCGAGTTCCGCTTGGCACTGTTCCCCCCCCAACCTTAAACGCCAGCTCTGTGTAGATTATGTGCACTACTTTCATGTTATAGCAGATTGAAATGTCATGGTAAGGATCTGATGTATTTTTTTCAGGACTTCAAGTGGATGTCGCCATCTATCCAAATGAGGTGCTTTGTTACACGCAAGACTGCGGTCAACAGGTACGCAGGCTCCATCTATTAATTATGAAGTCACGGCGAATGCGTATCAGGGAAAGCAAATCAAATGTGAGTCTAGTGCGACATGATCCCAGCAACAACTCAGACTCGCAGTTATGCATGTTAGTCTGTTGACGGACTAGTTGTCCTACACCGGTAACGAACAAATGGGATACTGGTTTTGAGATGCTTTGAGGTATTGTACCACGGCGTGGGTTTCTCATCGATTTGACGAGATCGGACTTTGGTGGTCTGCTGGGAGGGGCTTTGAATTTTCAGCCAATTAACATGGGCGTGTAACTTGAGAATGGTCCTTGTGGCTCAAAGAAGGAAGAATGCAGCAACGCTGGATGTATTGATTGGTTTGTTTTTTGATTCCACCAACCAAACCAAGAATACTGTGGATAACTCCATTCTATTCAATAGCCTTGTTTTGGAGATTCCCCAAAACCGAGTCACTTTGGGCTACTGCTGTGAGAAGCCAATGCAGACTGTAGACATCTGCAAACAGTATACAGCCCACACACGCTATGCAGTGTGAAGGCTGGGTCATGAGTCATAGGGTCAGATTCGGGTAAGTCAAGTTCGGATGCCCTCTTGACAATTGCAAATCACCAATTTGGTGTGTGACACCTTTTGCCCTCCAGTTTTTCCATCTCAATATTTGCCTACTCAGTGAGCAATGCTCAGTGCCTTTCTCTGAGTCCATCCTTGGAGCTTTGCGCTGACTCAAAAGTGCTCCAAGAAAATGGACCCACCAAGTGGACAACACTGTCATCTTAAGCTATTTCAGCCCGGTCATCAAACAATATGCAAGATTTCCCAAATAAATAACTTGGCCATCCCCGGGCCATCCCCCCATCCATTCATCAATATAGGGATCCAATTCCCTTTCAATGTGTCTTCCATTTTCTTGTTGCGAATCACTGGAGTGTCCCCAAACTTTCTGCAGGCTATTGAATCGGAGCTCCATGGATTTCATGGATCCATCTGGATCCATTGATCCCTGGCTCCTGCACAGTCTGGCTGCTGTGACCTCGTGCACGCTGGGCCAAACGTGATGCCGCCGAAGCCGCTGCTGCCGCGGCACGCGGCTGAGGAGCCAGGCGAGCGGCGATCCTGCGGCATGTGCAAGGATTGGCGGATCAGAAAAGGGCCGGGGCACGTGTTTTCTTTGGTACGTTTTACCACGAAAAAGTTAGGGCATGAACAAGCAGGAGAGAAGCGTCGTCCATGATCGAAAGTCGTCAGCTTCTCTGTTGGGACCTCTGAAGAGTCCTACTTACTGTCTTCCTTGTCAAAGCTGCTTCATACTGGTCACGCTTGTACACATGAGGTCCAAGCCGGCCTTGACCCACGTTTTTGTCAAGCAAAGCCACTTACGTAACGTGTCTGCTGACCAACGGCAAAAGGGTTCTGAATATCTGAAACATGTCCAATCAATTGAAGGACAGCAGTTTGTATAAAGGCAAAGGGCCACAAACCATTGCAAGAAAAGACTCTCTTAGGGACCCTAAGAGGGATCCCAAAGACATCAATTCTAGGGAGCAACTTGCCGATCTTTGGCCCTTTACGTTGTAGGAAATTCTAGGGCGTTGACCCTCCATCTATGATGACAATGATGACTGATGACCCAGTTTTTGGCGGATTCAGGAAGTAAACCTTCATTGTTGGAGATGGTTGTTAGCAACTCCGGATGCCCACACAAACAAAAGGTCCCGAGTCCTGAACTTGCCTAACCTGAGAACCACTGCATATGTCAACGATGTGGCTAAATGACATGTTATCACAGTCTTCCAAGGCACCTTTCTTCAGGTTCCAACGCTGATGGAGCTAGGGGTTTTCGAAGCCTCCTTCCCATTCCCACCTGCTCAACATTCTTGCATCCGGCGGACTTGTGCTGTCAGTGCGAACCAAAACGGCTGCACCGTGGTGTCGGGCAGCGTCCAGACTTTGCTCTGCAAACGTGGCCAAAGGTTGATCGTATGATCGAACCGGCTGGTCCGGCACACCTCCAGCGACGAAACGGATGGTGGGGATTTCCTCGCCTTTCCATTATAATGGCCACATGCATTCTGTCCACTTGGTCTTTTAAAACTGATAGTATATTATTATTAGGTTGAGTTCGCATCATGCTTATCTCCCACACCTCGACATATCCTCAGAACTGGCGCGGATGGAGTGATTTGAGGTGCAGGTATCTACCCTACTCTGTTGAATCTGGATGACAGTCTCCAGTACTTGTCCGAGAGAAAATCCAAAGCTTTACTTATAAAGAAACCACATTGTTATAATTAGCAGGGAAAAGTCATGTTGAGAACCGCTACACTCCTGGCACTTGCCCATGTTCCATCGTGTTCTTGCAAGTCGTACCTAGGACCTAGGAAAGTATTCCTTTTGTCAACGAGCAAGAAGGCAGGGAAGTGCCAGACTGCAAGGGTCGACGAATCTGACCCCGCGCAGTAAGATGTGAAGAAAAGGGTCTTCCCGTTCCACACCAACTCCTGACTGTCGTGGAGTGACTGCGTCAAAAAAACTTCTCCGACTCCTGGCACGTCAACGCGTACATGGCGCAACACGTGGAGTACGTGGCGCGCCTGGCAGGATCCATCGAGGCTCCTGCGCTTGAGAGCTGTACACCCTCACATCTTGGTTTGTTACACAAAGACTATGTATAAAAACCATGAAGATCCATTTGCAGTTGCCAGTTCTTTTCTGCTCCCTAGAAAGGGCTAATTTCAGTGCATGTCAGAAATGCAGGGTCTATATAAAGTCTGTCTTGGCTGGCCAGAGCTCATCGGCTTTGCGTGGCTTTACACCCCAGCAGTCGCCTTGCCAAGCCTCGCGCCAGCCGCCCAAAGATCAACCAGCGAGGCGTATGGCTCATCCGAGCCTCACGCCTGTCAGCTTCCATCTGCATGTGGGTCCACTCCCCCTGAATTATCGGCTCAGGGAGCCATCGTAGTCGCAGTCGTCGTCGGTAGTAGGTAGTAGGTAGTAGGTAGTAGGTAGTAGGTAGTAGGTAGTAGGTGGTAGGTAGTAGGTAGTAGGTAGTAGTAGGTAGTAGGTAGTAGGTAGTAGGTAGTAGGTAGTAGGTAGTAGGTAGTAGGTGGTAGTAGGTAGTAGGTAGTAGGTAGTAGTAGGTAGTAGGTAGTAGTAGGTAGCAGGTAGTAGGTAGTAGTAGGTAGTAGGTAGTAGATGGCCAGGGACACAGGATCAGATTAATAGGGGGTAGTAGTGCAGATTATTGATGGGGGACCGGCCCTTGTGAGGGGTACCCTTTGTGAGCTTGTCAAATGATTGTTTTTAATTGTTTTTAAAAAAGGCAATTTATAGGCCCTGAGCCCTAGACATTTTTAAGGATTTCATCAAACATGTAGTAGGTAGTAGGTGGTGATGGTGGTGGTGGTCGTGGTAGTAGCACGTAGCAGTAGCAGTAGCAGTAGCAGTAGCAGCAGCAGCAATAGCAGCAGCAATAGCTACAGCAGCAGCAATAGCTACAGCAGCAGCAATAGCTACAGCAGCAGCAATAGCTACAGCAGCAGCAATAGCTACAGCAGCAGCAATAGCTACAGCAGCAGCAATAGCTACAGCAGCAGCAGCAGCAGCAGCAACAGCTACAGCAGTAGCTAGTAGCAGTAGCAGTAGCAGTAGCAGCAGCAGCAGCAGGAGTAGTAGCAGTAGTAGTAGCAGCAGCAGCAGTAGTAGTAGCAGCAGCAGCAATAGCTACAGCAGTAGCTAGTAGCAGTAGCAGTAGCAGTAGTAGCAGCAGCAGCAGCAGCAGTAGTAGTAGTAGCAGTAGTAGTAGTAGCAGCAGTAGTAGTAGCAGCAGTAGCAAGTATAATGTCAAGTCAGGATAAATAAACCTTCACTAGTTAACCCCTTATTAAAAGTAATATTATTCTTTTTTGGATTGTGTAGGCTCGGATTAACTGGGGGGGGTTGTTGGTAGAAAATTAGACAATAGGGGGGGAAATCAACAGCGAATAATACTTTTAATTTGGGCAATTTCCGGCGGCTTTGTGGGCTCGGATTAACTAGGGGAGGTTTATTAATCCTAACTTTGCATTACCAAATATCTTTGGCCTGACGATCACAGTTGATTTGCACCTTGGCTCTTTGACCTTTGACAAGGCCTTGACCTGTCGAATCCAACCGCTGAAGATACAGTATCCTGTTCCACACCAACCGCACGGACTTTGAAACATAGTGGGGAACACTTGGGATGCACTTGGGAATCCCTCAGGACCACTGGAACCACTTGAAAAGCGGAGTTCTTAGACAGGATTTGGTCCACCAGTCGAGCAAACCCCCAAAACAAGCGCAGGTCTAGGACACAGCAAACCCCCAAAACAAGCGCAGATTAGGTTGGTGGTCTTTTGAGCTCGACCTGGACATCTTCCCAAGATCGAAACCTCTATGGAATCCATGATTTGCTGCCAATCTGACCTTGAATCCAAAGGTTGGCACATGTCCCGTCATAGATGAACACATGACATACAATCAGCAAATCTGCTATCCTCTTCGCCTGGAGTATGGAGCGGTCTATGGATGTCTTTCTTTCGTCTTCAGCAGGCAACATGCTGAATGTTGATCTAGTGAGCCAAATAGTGTGGCAAACACAATCGAAAATCCGCTAAACATCGGGTTGCTGAGCAGAAGGGTCATGGGAATAGATACTTCTTCAAACGTGGGGAGTCTTATTAGCAATGTGTCTCCAACCTAATAGTGATGGGCTTCACTGGGCCTTCACCCTAGTAGCGATGGCCTCCAACCTAATGGCGAAGGCCTCCAACCTACTAGCGATACAGTAGAGGGAAACATTGACATGACACCAAAGACCTGAACCTGACACAGCTTGCTCGAGCTCTTGGATTGCTATTCAAATTCATGGGGTGACTCATGTGACTCTGTGCCTGTCAATGAAGATCTCCTTGATCGCTGCCGCCAAACGCTCCACCTGCAAACCGAGGATGACTCAGGTGTCGCTGGCCGAACATAGCCTACCAGCAAACAACATCAAACAAATTGATTGAGTACTTGAACGCTGAAGGAACAAGAACAACACGCTCCAATATGTTATAGCTGAAAAGTTAACCAAACGTGATGGTCCATGATCAATCCCGTTGCCAAGTCAGAGTAGGATGGTGAGATGAGTTCTATTATACTATACTCAATAAATCACCTGACATAGCTTCATTGCAACTATTTTGTTCACCAACTTCATGTTCACTTTTAGGAAGGGTACACCCATGTTTGCACTTTCCCATGGTTGCAAGCAAAGCAACCATGCCCAAGCATGCCTAGGCTTCTGGTGTTCGAATGTCCTGCTGTGGAGTTCAACATTGTTCTGGACCTCTGAACAGGATCTGGCGTCGACAACTGCAAGCTCCGCTCAAGCTAGCCAGTCAAGGGGAGTGATCAGGGAAGACCTGACCTAGCATCCATCATCAGCAGGTCCCAGCTCTTCCCCCCGGTTAGCGGTTAGCCAAACACTCGACACTATTACAAACAGGTTCTCAGTTCTCCTTTGTGTGTATTGGAGTCAGGGCCCATACCCAAGCTTGTAAATCTTCTCAACGAGTTGTTCTAAAGCAGGGTTCCTTGTATGTCCTCATCTTCCATGGATTCCATCACCCTCCGAGGTACCTGGTCTCTGCTCAGCACGAACATGTGACATGCCCCGGAATCCTGCCACCTCCCCCAAACACCCTCACTTCGAGATGTCTTTCTTGCCTGGAGCTGCAAGGGGTCCTTGGCATTCAACTCCAACGGTGACCGCTCCTGGAAAAAACGGCTTGGCAGCAGACTTCGTGCTGAGTCCTCCGATGTCCTTTGGCACTCCATCGTCAACGAGGACAATATTTACACCGGACGAAAGCCTGCGTTACTGGAACTGAAGCACATCTCAGCGGAACTTTGCACCCCATAAATGGGGGTTCAAACCGCTCCGTGTTGAACTCTAGGACCAAACTCTGTCTTATGTGCAGCTTGGGGATAGTCTCGCACAGGCATCATTTAGAATCTAGCGGAAGAAAGCGGGGGATAGAATTCCAGGACGCGGCGTCCTACTCTCAAACCATGTGGTTTAAGGAAGAATAACGACCATTCTGCTGTATTTCCCAGCTCTTCCACCTGGAACTCCCAAAATTAATCCGCTGATTCACAAAATTCTGGCTTGAAACATTTACTGATTGACTCATAGCAGGCCTTTCCCTGTCCTGCTCCACAATGGCTGCTGCCATGCGCTGGTTCACGGCTTGCCCCGCCAAGGTCCTCCGGGCCGCTGAAGGCTGGAGCCGGGAAGAAGGACCATCAATGCCGGACAAACTGATGTAGTCATCCCCTAGTAGCGTCCTTGCTCCTAGTAGCGATGCCCTTTGCTCCTAGTAGCTTCTTGCTCCTAGTAGTAAGGCCAGGAGCCCCTAGTAGCGTCCTTGCTCCCACAAGTTTGGGGTCAAAAACATTATTGAAATCACACCCGGGAGAGAGCGAGGAAGATCAGTCGTATGGCTTGCTGACAAACAAATGCAGGATTTTCCAGGATCCCCCCAATCTCCACCAACCCCCAAAACCAAGACACTCTTGGACATGAACAACAAACCGCCTGCAAAGGGCCTAGCGAGCTTTGGTCCAGCAGGGCAGGACAATCCTACACTTTATTCTTATTACTATATATATAAATATATGTATATCTGGATGATTTATCACGGGCTCAGTGCAAAACGAGTTCTTGGCGTATCACAGGAGCCATCAAACCGCTCTCTTTTGTAGAATGAGAATGCCATCAGACTCGTGATAGCACGATATGAATGACTTCGGAAGCCAATCAAGAATGGCGCCTGTGCCAAACAAACATCGTGTAGGTGCTTCCTGCCCACACTCTGGTATGCTTGGAAGAAGGATGAAACGCTTCATTGAATCTTGAAAGTAAATTAATATTCTTGCCGTAGTGGTGTCAGTCAAAATTGGATACTACCGCAATCACACACTTGCAAACATGTTGTTGTAAGTTTCCCTATACATATCTAGGAACTAATCACTAGTGCGAGCGCTATCCTGCGTAGCTACCTCTTCTACTAGCTGCCGACTCCCTAGCCATTACCTTCTAGTAGCGGCCTACCCCCCCCTTAAAAATACAAATAATCATGCTAACTCCAACACTTTCCGCACACGCTGCGGAGGTGAACAACCCCCCAAATCCACATTACATAAGTTGGAAGCTGGAGGTTCTGCCCAGAATGTGTTCAATCCCGGTGAAGAATGGGCCCAGCAAGATGAGGCCCTTTGTATCACCCGATTGACGCCACCCGTCTCTCGAGATGGGCATCCAGGGCATCCCACCTGACATCAAAGACCTCTTGCATGACCCGCACCTGTTGTTCCTGCGCAAGGGATGGGCAGTAGGCAAAAAACGCAGGATTCTTTGGGCTAGGGCCGGCTCGGGACTGAAGCATCAATTGCATTCTGCAAGTACTTTGTCAACCAGGTACCTGGAACCTATATGACAAGTGAATGAAAAAAATCCTCAACCCGCGAGGCTATGACTATGAGGTGCACTAATCCTGGACCCATTGGGCCTCCATGAGGCTAACAAACCCTTGTTTTACTTAGATATACTGATATACTATACTTAGATTAGAGATGAGCGGTCTATCTGGCAAATGCAACTGGGAGAAGCACTTCTTCTTGGCCTTAAAACGATCAACTGTGTGGAATGAATTGATGGAGTTCAAACTGCCAATCGTCAGCATGTTGGATTGTTTGGACTTTTCGAGACCTCCCCAGTCCTACCTAGTACCAGGGCACCCTTTCTTTCCAACGCAGTTACTGTAAATTGCTCTAAAATTCCTATAGACATCCAGAACTCTCATGCCCAAACTGCACAGTCATGACAACTCCTTTCTCTCAGTATCATGTCATGTGCTTTTGAGTAAATCCACAGTCCTCTGACAAGGAAAGCTGATCACCTGACAAGAGGCTGGCAACTCAGGACCTTGAATAATTTTGAGTGAGCGCCTCACCCCTTTCCAGGATCCCGTACGAATGACACAAGAGGACTGTGTTTTTGTTGTCTACATGAAACAAACAAAACACACATGATTTGACTCGGGTGACTCTGAAAACAAAGCCTTGCAAACCTCCAATCTATTGCAAATGAGCTATGTCACATAACCGATTCTCGTTCTGTTGGCCATCCACTCGGATCCGCACGGTCCGGAGCCTGAACGACTGCAGGCGTCACCAGGTCCCCCGACTTTCAAGGCCTTGTTGCAAGAGCGCTCGCGACGCCTGTGGACGGGAGCTGCTCGATGTGGTCGGCTTGGTTCAGGCTCCCTAGTTTTGAGCATCGATTAACCACCAGGGAACCGCTGGTGGTCATGAAAAAAAGAGCCGTCATTGGCTGAAAGACTCCGAGTTGGAGACACGTCCGACACAAAAGAAGACCTAGCCAAGTTAATGTTGGCATATTTTGGCAGGCACTAGGGAAAGACAAAACAACCATCTGGCCCATTGGACTCATAGCCACATCTGCCCGTAGTAGAGGGAAAATACAATGGATCCTCATCACACACGAATATCGTAACTGATGAGGGATTGCCATCCACACGCCTCCATGACTGTTCCAAAATCCTTTGGTGTCAACCCCATCTGCCGGCACGGTCCAGTCAAGGTGTTCTCGCAAGCTGCTCAAGCTGTGTGTGTGTGTGTCACGGCAGATCAACAAGCTAAACAAATGATCTGCAAATAACGCCTTTTGACGGTCCAGGTCCATCCTGCAAATGATTTGCCAGACTTTCCTTTGGAAGGACAAACTCTCCAGTTGACCAGCTGGACCCTTTCGAAAGCTTGGCTGGCTCAGTGTTGCAACCCTGCCGGCGTCAACAGCACCGTGCACGGGTCGGCGGCCCTCAGTCGAAACTGGTGAAATGACAAGTGGCAAATCCCTTGAGAATTATTGGCTATTCAACACTGCTTGATTTGAATTGATGTGTCGTAAATTCTGGTGGGATGGGTCCTGGTCCTGGAATCACTGGAATGACAAGTCGTTACCAGTGGATACCACTGGTTTGTCTTAACATCTGGCTAGTGTACCCATCCGAGTTGCTAGTGAGGGCGGCAAGCAAAGACTGGCCTTTTTCTTCTCTTGAGCTGCTCGCAACTTGGCATCTGGCTGGTGGTATTGCAAAGATGCGTCACTCGGTTGCCTGGTTTCGGCCCAACGAAGTCATGCCATCTCGTGCGGTGCGTGTCGTTGTGCCTTGGAGATCATTTACTCTGTCATGGAGACAGTACCATGGAGGCAACTTTCAGTAGTTGATTGGTCTCACTTTGGAAGGCCGTGGAAACACGTGGAAACTGGAAACAGGATCTGGAGAGAAACGCATATGGGTTGCGGCGTCTTGACCTACATCGATGCCATGTCCAACTATATGAGGCCATACAGATCCTTCGTGTAGTTGCGTCGCTCCGTTGGACATCCATCCGCCGTGGGCCATGTCTCCCTGACGGAGATATCATCACGCATGTCACCAGAAGTTTGCAATCACTGGAAACACAATTACAGTATATAATGTTTTGTCCGCAGGTATAAAGTTTCTATCCTTTCACATCATATGCAACTTTGCACACGTAGTACACATGACATGCAAGGGAATTATCATAGACCTGTCAAGAATATTGCAAGCCCTGAAGAACAGAACTAGGGGGAGACTGTGGATCGCAGCCCCGCCATGTCAGTTCAACAATGGTACCTATTGCCCTCATGGGCAGCGGCTTTTGAAGATCCTTCCCTTGGCTTTTTGCTTCAACCATTTTTTGAGCTCAAAGGTACTAACATATGTAATTAATCATTCTATTTCTTGAGGTTTGGTCATGTGTAGCTGACCTTGGACACTAACCAAAGAGAGAATACCCATCCAAGGATAGATGAACACTTGACCCTCCAAAAAAAGACCAGTGGAATATGGATTGGGGGATATGCTAGTCGACAATTGCTCAAGCATCGGTCAACCAATGAGCGATCAACAAACACACCTGCTGTCTGCTGTTCTACTTCACCCAAGACACAGAACGGATATGATCGGATCGCTTGTTCTCAGTGCTCTTTCTGAGGCACCATGCTTTTGATGTTCCGGCGTGGCAAATCTGGAGCAAAGGCCCTTCCAACAACTTCTAGTGATACAACCTAGAAGTATAGGTCCCTTTCCAACCAACAGAGTTACAGTAGCTTGTGCTTTGGAAAAAGAGACGATTTTCTTTCTGCAGAGCCTTCCCAAGGCAGGGTGGCAATACCTCAAAAAAGTGCCGACATTGTCTTTTGCCTGTAGTTACTAAGGACAGTTTGGAGGGCCGTCGCAAGAATTGAATGCTGAGGTGAGTCGTAGCCGGTTGGGAGGTTTAGCGGCCAAACCAGTTTAGCCAACTTCGGCGCACGAGCGCTGCGGTCATTCAGGGGTCGGGCAAACTAGGTCAACCATCAAACAAAGATTAAAACCATGACAAAATGATCAAGTTTTAACTTTAGCACTGGCTTGCATCGCTAGTAGGTTGACTTCACAGGCGACCCCTGGCGAGAGATCTTTCCGACCCCTGGCGACCTCAAGATTTCTATCTGCTGTGGGCACAGTCTGCTCAAGACCAAAAAGGATCCTCTTCGTCTTCTTCGTAGAAGTCCTGCTCTTCCTCAAAGGCACCTGACACACAAAGAAAGCCAGCAGGACCGAGCTGCTATAGTCTAAGTCTAATGATAGTTCTCCTCCTACCTCTCAGTTTCCATGCATTGCTATGTTCTATGTTCTTCAGTAGATGGTAGGTCGGCAAAACAAGACGTTCATATCAATCAAACCTGCTCCGTCCACATCCATTCCGTGGCTTTGCCCATGAAGAAGGAACATAATTAGTCTTCTACATGTATGTGTGGCGAGACCTTCACTGACTTATTGTCCACTTTCCCCTTTCGTTGCCTTTCGTGTGAGAAAGACACCCTGGAAGTCTGATGTGACATGCAGCTGGTGGTTTTCTTTTTTTACGGCCCTCTTCAGCCGCCCAATGCTGCAGGATTTCGCCCAGCAACCATTATTCCATGCGTCTTTGGAGGAAACTGCCCGGTAGAAAAGCTAAGTGGACAAAAGCGTGGGCATCTAAGAAGTTTCATGGTGCGGGAGAACTTGTCTGGTCAGTCAACAACACTTCAGGAGGAAGTGAGCTTTAATCCTTGGTCTTCTGCTGACAAAGGCCAGTTCTGCTTCTACTGGCTTCTACTATAGGGGAAATATCCATCAACGGCTTGTGAGTCGACAGTCAGTATACAGTAAGCATCCTCCCCTCCCTCCAACAAACTTGGAAGTGGAAAAGTTTTTTTTTGTGCAGGGATATGGTAAATCGTCCTGCAAAACACATATTAATACATATTCCGCTTGCATCGTCCGGATCATTTCAGAACCAGTCCCTTCCCGCCTTTCAGGTCCTCCTCGTCTTCATCACGCCGTGGCGTCTCGGAAGACAGGGAGGGAGACCGCTGGAGACCAATGACCATGAAATGAGATGAACAAATTGTCCTTTATTGATCATTTTAGCAGTCATATGCCATATGCAGTCATAATGTCAATGGACTGACCTGTATCCGTGGTAAATAAAGCCTGTAGATTAGATTGACACGCTCACTATGGCATCAGGCCATGTAGCTGAAAGGTCCGTGTCTGCTGACCATATTGGCATGGTTCCGCTTCAACTGAGCTCCCAAACGATATCGTTGGGGTCCGTGAGCTCCTGCCAACGCGGGCAAATGTGGTCCAGGCGAGACGGACGTTTCAGTGACCCTCTGGGAGTACGAAGGAAGAAATCCTGGACCTCAAAACAAGGAATCGGACTTGCTCCGTTCGTAGCGTCCTTGCTCCTAGTAGTAAGGCCAGGAGCCCCTAGTAGCGTCCTTGCTCTTAGTAAACAAGGAATCGGACTTTCTTTGGTAAACCAGTGGTTCCCTAATCAACTATATTCCTAGAGGCCTACAGGGCCTAACCAGCAGAATTGTCCAAGTAGTTACTCAAAACTAGGATAGCCTGAACACTGGATTGCATGAGCTTGTAATTGTACCAAAATCTACCAAGTAGTTCCTGGGCCCCCCAACCTATTCTGATATTTTTTGGAAGGATTGTTTACTGATTTTTTCTCACATCCCACATCGGCATGCCACTGGGCACACACAGCTCCTTGGTGATGCGCAAATTGCCAAAGCCTCGTGCATCGTCTGGCTACCAAAGAGACTGATAGCATGAGACATAGTTGATGATTGAAAAGGTAAATGAAAAGGTGATTCTCTGTCTGTGGTGCAACAGCAACTCAACCTGAGTATACTACACCTCAATATACAATATATATATATATATTTGCCAAATAGAGTAAAACACATGTGTGTATACGTAAATATAAAAATGACTATAGCTAGTAATCAGTACCTCCATCCAACAAACATGGAAGTGGACAATCCCCTCTTCGTAGAGGAAAATTGTCTTTCCAGGGGCCATTTCCCCCCTCCATGATTGTTGGAGGGAGAGCAATCAAGGTGTGAAATGTAGATGTGTCATGTTGATCCTCGAGTCAATCTGCAAAGACATTGATTCCAACCTAGGAAGCAAACTGCATGTCAAGAACCAATAGAGGTGATGATGATCTGAAGATCGATTTAGTAGACGGTAGAAACAGCAACATCTGGAACATTGGAAAGTAGGGTGCTGCAAATCAGGTCAACCCCCAGTTCTTCCCCAAATCAAGCAACCTAAAAAATCAGATTCATCATAGCTTACTCTCCAAGACACCAAATACAGGAAAGACTTACGGTTGCTTCTCTAAGCAGCATTGCCTCTGAGAGGGACCCAGCACCCAATGTACATGATACTTGGAATCATACTCAATTGCGGGCGTTTGACCTCCGTTTTCTTTATAAACATTCAATTTAAGAGGTACATATCAAATGAATGCGCCAGGAAGAATAAGGTGACATCCATCAAAATGAACTGAAAGCTGTATAAGTCCCCTGAAGGTAAACTGTTGTTTGCTCAAATAATCAATCTATAGGCTTGCAAATCCGGAACAGACTGTTCTCCACATTCTCTTTTCTCCCATGTAGACAGGCCAGTTATTCTACTACAGTATAAGCTTCCTAACACACATCTCATGTTGGAGACTATAAAGTCATAATAGCCATCTATGTGGCTACTGGCTCTTAAGCCAAAACCCTGGTACTCCCGGCACTAACAAGACAGACTTTAGTAAGTCTGTCTTCATGGCCATGTCGTCGTAATGATAATGGCCACTCCAAGGAAAAAAATGTGAGATGAATCAGCAACCTTGTGTACAGGAAAGTAGTCTGCATTTGCATCTATGTGTTGTTTTGCGTGAAACTCTAGACCTAGTTACAACAAATTCTCTGCACATTCATTGCATATCTGCATATCATTCTAAGTGCCGCTCCTTCTTCACGAAGCACTTCATGAAGCGGCACCTTCTCATAATCCTGGTTGTCATCCCTGGCCGAAATGCCCCGGGGCCCGGTCTGGTGAACTGCAGGCTTTTGGGCCTTAGGATGCCTTAGGTCCGGTGTGCTTCTGATCCGGCAAAGAGAACCTTCTTAAAGGCCAGGAGCACGGGAAACTCCCGCAAGCAATCACAGTGAAACATGTTTTTTCCGCTGGGCAACTATACAAAGAAGCGCTGCTGGGTTTCCATGACCGTCTCAAGCCAGTTCCTGAACTTAATCAATTCGACCGACTTGGTCAAGTGCAAAATCTGTCCACCTCTTGAAACCCCTAAACCTGTATCCCCAGAAAATGCAGAAACCTACTTTGCGGGGCCATCACTTAGGACACTTGTGAACTCTTACTTTGGGGTTGAGGACCATCAAGAACCATCACCTTCCATGATGATGGTGCCACCGGCATAAGCCGGCAAATCAATCAGCCGGCGTACTGCAAACTCATGGCGGCACATCTTTCCAAAGGAACAGCTCAGGAAATGTCCAACAAAAATTGGAAACGTCATTTTGGACTAGGCCATCACTATTAGGTTGGAGGCCATTCCTAGTAGGGCCAGTTGTATTGGACTCTCTTGTTTTGGACATTGGCCTGAAAATCCCGACCACATTTGTGAACACATGTAAAGACGGCAGATGTCACTACGATCCTTGTTGAGGAACTGCCGTTGTTCAGGGTCTGTTGTCTGAGAAATGCCGACCCTTTGACACCTGCTGGGATCTTGGTGAAAAGCTTTCCAAAAGCGCCAGGGCCAAGTTGCCAAGGTGGCCCCCCAGGAAACCACAAGCCAGGACTACTTCAGGTTAGCCACCAAGC
>CAXAMN010026461.1:241313-319823 GCA_963970005.1 Durusdinium trenchii
CAATATGATAGTCTGCGCCCAAATGTGGCTGCAAGACTGAGTTTTTTTCAGCCCGCAACATGGTCTGATGTATGACTGCTTCGGGGTTATAACTGCTTGGGGGGTTCACCAGACCCACCGGTGTGTGTGGTTTTCACTAATTACTCATTCCAGGCAAAGGCAAACCATGAAGTGAAGAATCAAACCACCAAGCGAACGATTACATTATCTGTGATGATCTATAAAACAGAAGCACAACTAAAAAGCACAAACATCACACCAATCACTTCAAGAAGCTGCCGCGTCCCAACATCCAACCTGGGGCATTAATAGTCCGGGATATTGGCCTCAACTATGTGTGTACTAGCCCATCGTTTTTGGAAGCCTTCTTGACCTCGTCTCTGGTGACTTTTCGGTCCCTGGGTCGTGAGGGCTCTCCCCGACTGAGCCACCGAACGGAGGAGCTAGAAGCACTGCAAGTAGTGCGAACTGAGCTGCCGGGATCAACACGCCCCTCAAACTGTTGGTGAACAACTCCAACACCAAGTAGATTAGTTGCTTAGCTTAGTATGCTTAATTAATTGTTTGTTTGTTCGATTACATTTCAAGTGTCCGCAACTAGCATGCTCCCACTCTGCACGCTTGCACTAGGGGGCATGTCTGACTCATTAAGTGGACACTGGTGATCCACTCAATTCCTTTCATCGCTGTTTCACATCACAGGTGCCCAGGTCCCGACTGCACCACACCACTGCCTGGAGCTCCTGGTGAAGGGCGCCAGCGCGAGTTGGCCAGATTCAGGGAGGATGGCAAGGGGGATAGGAGTCTATAAGAAACCACAAAGGTCATCAACGCCTAATCTCAGGTGAAACACATCCACCACCAAGCCAGTTTTGGTGAGAGCGGTGTTACCTTTGAGACGCACAGGACCCTGACCACAGTGCTGCGGTCTTGGGCATTCCTTACTTTCTGAGTGAGCAAATTGTTGAGCAGTGAAGGACTTCTCATGTCATCCGGATCTCCTCGCTGAAAGAGCTGCCGGAATGGTGCCCTCCATGGCGAAACGGCCAAGGGCCAAAGGATGCTAAACTTTTGAGAGCAGATTCTACCGGCTCCTTAAATCCAATGGTTTCTTCAATCACATTGGATTATACATTTTTCTGGATGGCAAAGCATCTGAATGCTGGGCAATAAAAAAAGGCTTGGTACTGTATCAATTGCCGATTTGTATCCTGGGCCTCTTTTGTCTTTGCCCCGCAAGTGCTTCCTTCATATGGCAGCAACTCTTGCAGATGACGCATTGACACTGACACATGCAACTTTTGATAAGACCTTTCCTTGAGTCCTTGAGAGGTCCAGCGCTGACAAGAAACGTTAACTTTGAGTCCATCTGATCAAGATAGTGCTCTAACAAGTCGATCAAACTAACTGCTGCATCTAAAGAGAAAATCAACTTCTCAGTCCTTGTCTTTCAGATCTATCAGGTTATTGTGTCTCCCATATTGTTATGGTTAATCCAATGCTGCTTCCTGGCATGCATTCAAGAAACTATGATGGATCAAATTGCTGAAGGGGGCTATCTGCAGCATTTGGATTATCCATACCGACAGCCTGCAAATGCCTTTCTCAAGGACCGAGTTCGGTCAATGCTAGTGTTGCATAAAAATCCGCCTGAAAGGCACCAGTCAAAACTGCTGGCCACAACTAGTAAGCAACCAAAAGAGTCAGCAAATCGACACCAACCAACCGGATGAGTGCTGCGGACGAGCTCCGGACGTGCACGGTGCATCCGGATGAGTGGTGCACGGCCGGAAACGACAAAGGAGTGATGTTGACTGATTTCTTGGATAAGTAGAATAGTCTTCCACCTGGGTCTCGACCCGTCCCATGGACGTGCTGCAGCTCGAAGAGCCCTCGGCAAAAGGGTTCACCAACAGTTTCCCATTAGTTTGATAAGCTAGTAGTAACAAGTGCATCGCTACTAGTAACAAGTGCCTTACTACTAGTAACAAGTAGCTTTATAATATAAAACAAAAAGAAACGGCATCTGAAAAGGGGGGCCAGTCCGCAAGTGTTGCTTCCGGTTGTTACCATATGGCGGTCAATCCGTGTCTGGCACCAACTCAATGATTTGTTTCATGTCGCTGTATGGCTTTCTGCTGGAGGGTTGCTGATGGATGTTGAAGCTCACTTGCATTGGGCAGTGCAGTTATAGCCTAGATTATAATACAACAATGGAAGCAAACAACTCATTGAATTTACTGTGTAATGTAATGCCATGCAAAATCAATCTGGTGCGGTATTCTCCTCAGCCAAACAACATGAGACTGACTCATCGAAGGCCTGTCGATTGAAGACACTGGTCTTGCTATACTGGCAGAGTGCCTGCTTGTTGAAGCTGAAAACAGGTCATATCAGGTCATGTTGCAAGTCTGATCTCTAGCAATAAGTTTATGGGGATGCTTATGGTGGCACCCCCTCACCTAATGCATTCTCCAATCCTTGTCATTGCGAAGTGCTTGAACCGTCATCTCTCATCAGGCGGAATCTCCTTCAAGGAAACTGGTGCATTGATAGTCACTTCATGACATGATGCACGGGGTGGCCGTGATAAGGTCATTGGGCAAACTCCCCTGGGGTTGACCTTCGGCTGCACAGCTTGTCTCCGTTACCCATTCCCCAAAAAAACAGTGATTCACTGTGATTGCTCAGTCAAAACAGTTCGTTAGTTCAGACCTTGGACTCTTAGGTGGCTTCTTTCTGAAGGCGGAACTTCAAGCTTGCGGGATGCTTCGTCCCCCATCGCCCCCAACCACCCGCCTCGTTGCGGTGCACAAGCCGTAGAAACTTCGCAAGTTGAGACCTTCTCAGCATGCAGGTTCGTGGGGTTCGGGACAGTGCAGAACGACTCCGTCCCTGTACCCATTGTGAATGTCTGAGCCACCGTCTTGGCGGATGCTGAGGTGGAAGGGACCAAAGGACACAGATAGGCATGATCTTTTTGACCAAATACAGTATATATAAATATCATCAGATTGGTTTGAGAGTTGTAGGGAACCGTTGGGGAACCCTCCCTCATCTTTGGAGCTGAAGGAGGGTATCATGAGCGACACAAGTCTAAACCAAATGGGTTGGGAAACGACCATTGCGGCGAGTGCAGCCTGTCTGCACGGCCAGACAGGCTGATTGGTCAAAACAGAACATCACAGGTAGGGCTCTGATGTGATCGAGACCCCTGCGGTAGGGCCATGTCAAATTCAGGAAAACTCAACTTATTGATATGAGGATGGGTGCTCTCTTGACTAGAGCCGAAAGCAACACATACAGTACCCTAACATGATATGGGATAAAGCTATCATGCTGGGATTGGGTGAACATGCCGCAGGGTGAGCTCGCCCACCGTGACACGCAGGATCAACCAAATGAAACAAATTCATTACCTACTGAGCTGTATATATTTACCTCATTATCAGTTTTCCTGGGATGTGACCCAAATTATCAGAAGGTAACTTTACAGAACCAGTAGTTATACGCATTTGATTGCCCCCCCATGTCCCAAGACAGCCATAGACCTGTTGTCAACGACATGGTTTCAACGACAGCCTCAGCCCGTGGGGCGTTGGAGCTCGCCTTGTCGGAGAGTGATCACTGCGTATGAAGCGTCGAAGGATACTCAGCACGGTCTCCTGTGGGGTCAACACTGTGGGGGGGGCTGCAGCCCCATAGTTATTCAGCTAACGCCTATATAATGCCATCCTGAAGCGATCTGTCGGCTTTGAAGATTGGGTCGATCCAATCCTGCGAAATAAACAATAACAATAGAACAATATATATATATAGAGAGATTATGCTTGTGACTTGACAAACACATCTTTTAGGTGATTGCACTCCAACAACTGCAGCCTGCAGCCACAGTAATACTTTTGTACATCATTTTGTACATCACAAGTCATCACAAATGAAGAGATGCACAAGAACCATACAGTTTTTGCCAAACATGTCTGGTGGAAAAACAACAAATAGAAACACCAATATTCAAGGAACACCGGATGAGATGTTGCTGCGTGGGGTGTGTGTCCAATGGCCTCAGTGTTGGAATGCATGCAAAAAGATGTGAACATAATGTAGCCGACTCGCTATTCACAACATGAGGTGGACTTCTTTCGGACGATGCTCATCGAGAAAGATACCAAAGGCTCACTTCTGCGTGGACCTATTTCTGGGTGTCTCGCTGCGTATGTTGGGGGGGACATCGATGAAATCATCCTCGGCGCATTTGAAGCCTTTGCTGATCTTCAGTGTCTCATGCTGGGAGTGTAAGTCGCAACCTAGATCATTGGAGTAACTCTTTGACACACTTTTCTTCGGGAATCCTGCTGAGCTTGGACTTTGCCCACATTTGCACACATCCTGTATTAGTTGATGGTGATACCTCCACTGAAAGCGATCAACCGCTTTTCCACTTGACTTTGAGGTGGTCATCCCTTGCTGCTTGACTCGGTGCTCTTTTGTCCAACCTAGGCGGTCGTCCAAGTGGACCAATGATCATCCAGAGTATTACTGGTGAGGCATGGCTGATTGGGTGCAGGTCAAGCAAACCTGTTGCAACATCCAAACCAGTGTTTCCTGTGAAGAACAAGACTAGCAAACCAGCACAGAAAGTATATGATTTATAGTTTCTCGTAAACAAATTCATTAAACATCAAAACAACAACGGTCAGTAAAAAGACATGTTATTGCCAGTTCTTGCTCTCAGGCAAGCAACGTGGGCTCTGGCCAAGCTACTGCGGTTGCTCCGGTCGAAAGCACTGCAGTTAATCAAATAGCCTTAGATCATAGAACTCTGAGACAAACACTATTTTGTTAGTTAGTTCGCAATGACTGGAGGCTTGTCTCAGATCATCTGTTGTTGCTGAACATTATGTCTGTTTGGAACGAACAAACACCACCTCTATTCATCCATCATCCAACCCAATCTTTCCATGCTGCTCGGAACGGTGATCAGCGGCTCACAGCGTCTCGGATGTCATGAAATCATGAAGCCAATTGTTCAAGCAGTAGCTGAGATGGACGCCCCAAAGTAGCAATATCTTGGGTTTCAGGATTCTTGGTGGGTGCAGCTTTTAGATATTTTGAGATCATTTGAGATCAATCCTTTTGAGAGATGCACAGCTTCAACAGATCCAAACATCCGATCTGCCATGGTGTCGTGGGCCGAAAAAAATCCGAAATGATTTGTTCCTAGTGATGAACCCGCTGGGTCTGCCTTCTTGACACACCCAGTCGGCCAGCGCTCTCCGATCTCTCGGAGGAGTCATTCGGTCGATTTGCCCGGCCTGTCGGATGACCCGAACAAGACAAAGGCTGCACCGTCAAACTGGTCGTTCGGGGGGCCAAAGGGATACCTAACTGGTCGTTCTTCTCAGCCGCTTTGAGGTGCTGTTGTTCAACATCCTAAGAGATTCCAAAGAAAATTGACAGCTGGTGGCAAAGGACCAATGATCAAAGGCTCTGGATTCTCCCTGGTGCTTTCCTTGGGCTGAAACAACATGCTTCACTTCTCGTCTCGCTCCTCACTCACATGACCTGAAATCCGCCCAGCCTAGTGATCCTCCAAGACGGACGGCTGAGAAATCCGGTGATTCTTGCAAAGCTCCAGATCCGCCTTGCCTGGGACACGAACATCTTCCAACGAGTCGCGTTCACGCTCTTTGCTGCTGCTATTGCTATTGCTACTACTATTCCTAGTAATTACTACTATTCGTATATATAACTGACACCATTTATTACTATATTACATAATGTTACTTTACTGCTGCTACGACGACTACCACCACCTTCTATCTGCTGCCCGCCACCTGCTATATAATACTGCATTTCTTCTTCCTGCTCGCTACTTAAACTACTCCTACCGACTCCTACCACCGTCCACTGCCACTACTGCTACCACTACGGCGACGCAAACGACTGCGACGGCAACTTCTACCAGTTCTGCTATCACACGGACATCAACTCCCAAATCCACAAAGCTAGTGGAGGTATACACAGAAAAACAATCCATCCTGGTTAGGTCTTGTGGTTTCGCACAGTGACTTGAGGTCGGACAGTCAGACACATTCATATCAGGTGTGCTTTGGCATGTGCGAGCTTACGTCGCAACATTGTTACTACAGTAGTAGCTTCTTGCTCCTACTAGTAATGCCAGGAGCTACTAGTAGCTTCTTGTTACCATATTTTAATGCCAGTTGTGTTCCCGTCACAAACAAAAAAGTCGTCTGAACACCATTTTGAGAACATAGACTTAGCTCGCTTCGCTGCGCTGCGTGTAGAGTAAATTGTAAATGCAGCCAAGTCTACGTATCCCGTCCGCTTTCAGAACCTCAGATACCAAATGACTGAACAAATGAATCTGGAACAAAACACACATCAAGGTCCTAAAACCCATCTAAGCATCTAACCAGTCCGTGTACTTGTACATTATTTTTGAGACAAAACGTAGACAAACTGACCAGTTCGTCAGTACTTGACGCCAGGCTAAACTGGGAAGAAGAGGTGCCCAGCCCAGAAACATAATTCCCACAACGGCTACAGTAACATGTGGTGGTTCTGTATGTGCTTTCCGAATTGTGGTTGGGTGGAAAAATGATGAAGGATTAACTTTAAATTCATCCAAATTACCGTATGTATACTCATTGAAGTGCAATGACAAACTATGTAGTGAGTACAATAGAAAACTACACTCCCAATCACGAACGCGGAAATGGACAATGGCAGCTCCAAAGACTACTCCACAAACAGGGATTCTACTTTCCTGTTACACAGTATACGTGCATAAAGAACTCAGCCGTCCCATTGGTCCGTTGCTTCTCCCCCGGCTGCGCCAGCTGCGGATGCGGGGCCATGCTGTCGAACTCCTCTGGATCATCCTCAAAGCCAAAGCGGAGGAAGTCTTCCGGAGTGTCCAAAGCCTTGGAGACCTCCTCCGCCAGCCTCACAAAGGTTCTAAGCCACACAAAGGTCTGGTGGACTGGAACAGGAAAGAGCAGGAGGGAGCAAAATGCTGAATGGAGCAAATTGGAGCAACATTATGATGAAATCTATAATGAATATGGAGAGAAACATGCTCATTGACGTGGTACATGGTCCTGCTTGGCAGTTGCTTCTTGCTCGGCAAGGTTGGCCGAACTCGGCCCAACAGTGTACGTCTACGTAGAGAATATTGTCACAGCGTTTATTCAATGATACCATAGCGATGCGGTTTGTTTGTTGTAGTGGAAAGAAGCATTGTAGGAATACTGGTCAGCTTTGAGGTCACACTTTGCGCCCGCCAGAAGCCGTCATGAAGATTGGACAGGCGCCACAAAAGGCTCAAGGGAGACCATGAGCAGGTGCTGGGGATCTGTGAAGGTCTAGCAGAGACTGGTAGGACTTTACAGCTGAGGGACATAGAAACATAAAGGCCTAGGGCCTTGTATAATTACAAATTAAAGTTTTTCATGTGTAAGAACACAAGAAATAAAATTGCATCCTGGCTCACCAACCATTCATGTAATCACATAAATATATATATATAATTATATATATATATATGTATATTCGGCCGCTGTAATCGTGCATATAAAATGTTTCCTCAAACTTAACTTTGTGAGAAGATTCAGCACGCCAGCTTTTCTACCCTTACCACCCAAATCATGAATGAATCCATTCAACGCATACTGAGATGAAAGGAGCGGGGATGAGCCCGCCGTTATTGCATGAAGATAAACTGGTTCTTCCCAAAACACACCCGACCTCTACTCATGCAATTCCCACCTCGTCTATCGATAAAGTTTGATATCAAAATGGATGGACCCGTTTGTGTCTGGCTCTTAGTTAGTTGATATCTGTTTGATAGGAAAAAGGATTGGGAGGAAGGGATTGCTCTCCTGGGCTTTGAACAAATGTTCCTCTGCTTCCCAGCTGGGGCGTGTGGGAAAGTGATGGGAAAAGTTATTATGGAAAGTATGATGTGCACATGGCTCCAAGCTCGAAATTGATGGTTCTTTTGAAAGGATTCAAAAAGAACGGGTCAAAGGAACATAGAAACCGGTGTTTGCCCTTTAAAGGATGCCTTATGAACGGGGCCCTTACCTTCTCTTCTCTTAATCTTCACCCTTGCTTCTTGGTGGGTCTGTGCTTGTTGATCCTTAAAGGCATTCAGTGGCCCTTCACCGATATCTTCCCCACAAACTGTCAGACAATGAGGGTTGAACATGAGGGTCACTTGGTCCTCCATGGTCCTCCGTCCTACCCCTGTTGACCCAAAGAGCCATCAAATTCATCGAGGGTACTGGGCCAACGATTCCATGGCCTTTCCATTGAAGCGACTCAGAATGCCTCGGATCTCTCGGAGGCCCCGCTCGGCGCCAGCTGTGTGTCGTGGTCTCACTTGAATCTTCCGATTCAACCAACCGCTTCACACTGTTGGAAGCACAACAGGAAGTCTTGGCCATAAGTGAAATGTGCCCTAAAACACAATGACATGCTGTCTTGAAGTCTTGCTTCTGGTGACCTGCATTGGTTTATGATGGTTTATGTACAGAACATCCTGTCCCCTAAAACTTGCACTTTGCTGACCTTTTTTTTGGTAGGTGCACCCCAAAAGGTACTCCAATGAATCAAAGGGAAAACAAGTGGAAAATCTTTGACATTCTTTGACTGTGTGCAATTTAGCACACTGTACTCTTGGACGGGAATCACGTGCAAGCGCACTGACAAGGGACGCGTGCAGCAGAAATTGTAACCCAAGTTGACCGGATGCTTCCTGGGCGCGAGGCTTTTTCGAGCAAAGCTGCCTTGAAAGTGGTGAGTGTGGTGGTTCAAAGGATGACTCTTCGGGGCAAGTTGAGGCCATTAGATTTTCCAGCATCTTTGCCCGGAGAAACATTTAGGATTGCTTAGGATTTCTTAGGATTAGTAACAAGAAGCTACTAGGGGCTCCTGGCATCGCTACTAGGAGCAAGGATGCTACTAGGGGCTCCTGGCCTTACTTCTAGGAACAAGAAGCTATTAGATTGGAGGCTATTGTGTAAAATGTTTAGCACTGGGTGGGTGCCCAAACTTGGGATTTCTTAGGATTGCATGGATGGGTTTCTTTGGATGGGTTAGCAAGCACGGGAAGGCCTAGGAACACACAAGCTGTTGCCGTGGCAGTTGAAGATTGTCAGAAGGGAGGCTCATGGACTTCGGACTTAGGCTGTTTAATATAAGGATTTGCTTATAGTGTTTTTTTTCTTCAGGTAATCAACAGTCGCACTCTGCTCAAATCCATTTGTTTCTATTGTAGATGTACGAGTACGGCGCTGAGGGCGTGGGAGGCTTGGGAGATGAAATTTGCCTGAATTCAGGGTCTATAATGTATCTTACGGCAACACTCCACGCCTGACAAAAAGTCGGAAACGGGTAGAGGCAGGATGAATGTTCCAAACCTCACCTCCGTGGTTTTAATCTAGCTGTCAAGATGTTCCCAGTATATTTGTGCCTTGAGGAGGCATACCCGGATTCAAACGAGGTTCCCAAGGAATTGCATACATCGTGTCTTTCTCATCTTTCCCCGTAAGAAGATGCTATTTGGAGATGGTCCACTTGCTAGCGAAAAGAACCAAACAATCCCTGCTGAAGAGATGCAGCTGGCATCCTCAAGCTCAGAACATCCCCAAAGTCGAAGTGTCATGGACATGCCATGACCCCCGGCCCCATCTCCTTAGCCCAATCGTTTTGGATGAACATCATCAGCCTCGTCTCAGCCAGGTGACAAGGTTCGAAGGAGAATGATTACTTCCTGCTCTGGCCTGGAGATGGCATCACCCCCTGCCTGTCTCTACATCGACAGCCGCAGAACGACTTTAGCATGGATAAGAAGCGATGGCAAAGATACAAGAAACGGATTCATCCTGGTGTTGTGCATTGTTTCAAGAACAGTTTGGACAAAGAACAGGTCACCAACAAGCCGACCTTCTTGGCAAGCATGCTAGTTCATCTACATGGGTTTCCAGTCCACAGCCAAGGGCCATGTAAGTTAGCAAGTGCTCAAAAAAAGGGAACTCCCGGACTCCCAGGGAAAACAAACTCCCAGGGAAAACAACCCGGGCCCACCGAGCACACCCCTTCTTTGCATCTGTTAGCTGGTCCTGTCTTTCCATTTCTTCACAGCCGCAAAGTAAGTCCTCAGCAATGCGTGCAACATTTTGGCTTGGTTCCTTTCACTGCGGAAACCCAACTGCTGCTGGAATGAATCACAGAGAGAGAGAGAGAGAGGCAAAGCGTGGTGGTTGTCTTCCTTGATGCCCAAGAGATTGGTGGACATGCACCAACTGCCCCGGTAGAACAGCATGAACATTCCCATCATTCCCGGTTTCTTGTCATTGTCAAAATAGCGCGCACGCACACACTTAGATCCATGCTCGCAAGAGCTCTATCAGTTGTGACTTCCCAGTGAAGTCATTTCACAACACAATGGAAAGGTCTTCGTTGGGCAATGCCTTCCAAAGTGTTCATTGCCCCCCCTGCACTGTACAGCTTAGTGCATGGCCGTAAGGTGAATTAGGGTGAATTGAGTTAAAATAGTATGCCTTAGTGTGGTCGAAATCCTTGGAGGCAGGAGTTGACACACACACACACAATAAGCCGTCTTTCGGCGCTCCCTGATTGGTGAAGTGAGTAGGGGAAAAGATATGAACAAACTTTATGCAATCACTACGCTCATGCTCACGACAAAATCATGTGCAGTGAGCAAAATCGTGGTTGGAGGAACAGCTGGCCTTTTCCGCGAATCACTTAAATTGTCAGTTCACCGATAGAACACATCAATTAAAAGCCTTCAAAGTTAGTAATCGGTTCAACTAGGAATTATAATTGTGGATTGGACATTGGATACCAAGTCCTGATTGTCGGTGGTTTTAGCTGCTTGGTAGAATCTTTTGTGGATTCACCAGCGTCTGCACACATACCCTCCCACCTCAGTGTTACGGCGTCATGCACTGACCCTACCGGGTCTATGATCTTTGGTGAGGTCAGCTTTTTACATTCCATAAACTAATTCACACTTCATGGGTTTCCAAGTGGCTCTGAAGCCTCCCAGCTTAAACTACCAGTAAGCACCTTGGAGGGCATTTAAGGTCCCTTCAAACTGGGGCAGAAACCCTTCCGCAAAACTCCTTCACATTACGAAAGGGATCAATTTAGTCATGCGATGCGCCGAAGGGCCTCGGGGATGAAGGATCTGGATTTCTCTCAGGGGTCCAGAAAGGCTCTGCGATCAGATTGGAAAGCTCAGATCAATCGATAAGTTGAAGCCATAATATCATTGTATATAGAATATATAGATCATTATATATCAATTATAGATCAGTATATATCCAGCAGCCTCCAAGGGTAGGGATTCCAAGGGATTCCCCTAGTCACCACCTCATGCCCACCTTCTCATGAGGTATGTGGATGCTTTAGTAAGGGAGACACATAGCTGAGGCTCGTCGTAGTCACATTGAGGCGTCTGTCTTCCTGGGTTGGCACGGGGCCGGCAGCACAAAAAAACATGGAGAAATCATGGCACCCATCCAGGAGCATGTAGCGTCCTTGCTCCTAGTAGCGATGCCAGGAGCCCCAATAGCTTCTTGTTCCTAGTAGTACGGCCAGGAGCCCCTAGTAGCGTCCTTGCTCCTACCAGATATGCAAATAGATGAGCTAATCCCAAGTGGATCCAAGTGGAACAATCCCTGGGTGAAAACTACATTTGAAGGCCCTGTATGAACGAATCTTTCAATGACCAAAGCGTGAGGCCAACATCTAAAGCTGTGGCAATGCCCAGCAAACATGTTGCCAATTCAAATGTTCTGAATTTGAGTGTTGCTTAACTTGGTGGTTTTGTTAGGAAATGTCTGTTGAACACTCACGCCATTATAAGGGTCCTGAACATTGTGAGTGAACTCGCTCGGTGCATTAATTAGTCAAACATGCATCTGCATGTCCCTCAAAGACAAAACCCTACGACTTTGACAGACTGTGACCGAGCTGTCGACTGAAGAAAGAACCAAGCGCCACATCCACCGTAGACGGGCACATTTCGCCGAGCGGTTTCTTCCGTCCCAATTCACACCTGTTCGCCTGGCTACCCTTCGGAGCTCGCAGAACTCGTTGAAGAGCGGCAAGGACATGACCGAGAAGACCAGGCCGCCCACCAGTAAATACCTGGACCGGTGCAAAACACTCCGAAATTGTCAATGTTCCAACTGGAACACATGGGCTCAACGCAACTGGGATGTTCTTCGTTCACCATCAGTCAGTGTTTGGGCCTTCAAGCAAATACGTAAAACATGTAGATGAACAGCAATTCTAGACGCAAACTGCTCACCGACAAGCAGTGGAGGAGTTGTGGACACAGCGAGCCGTGTGCCGTAGAACAAACACAGGAAATCCAAAGATCCTCATATGAATCAGCATGACCCCGTGTCAACCAGGATGTCCCAAAATCGTCCACAACTTGTTCCTTGGCAAAAAACTGGCAAAATGCCCTGCTTCAGTTCCTGCACAGAGTCAAGCAAAACACGCGCCAGAAATTACACACACGCCGGAAAATGCATTCTGGAAGCTCAAGCAATCAACGAATGCGCTTATGGGCATGGACATGCTTGGATGACAAACGCATCCTTCCGCCATATGTTTTCCATTCGCGCGTCATAGAGCGCTTTGCTTCATGGCATCTTTCGGATCAAATTCTGATGGATCCTGACGTAGAACCAAATGAACTGCGTACTATCGAAACCGCTGGATGAAAACGAGTGAACTTTGCCAGTGGGGGTGTGACAAGTCTGCCAAAGAAGAAACAGCATTAAGCTCCTATCAGATCACTTCCCTCAAATCAAAATCTGGACTGTGGAAAACAGCCCTTGCCAATTGCCCCTTTCCTGCTGTTGCCCTCCGAAATCCCTCAAATCAAATGATCCTTCAAATCGATGATACCCTGACCATCAACCATCCGAACCTCAGGGTATGCACAACCCTTGACACTCGAAAATGGCCTGGGAGCGCTATCGTAGCGGTCAAAGCGACGTGCCAAAGGCGGGATGGGTGCGAAGGTGATCTGGCGCGGGATGGACATGGAAACCGCGAGTGCAAGACATGGGTTTCGTCCGTGGGTCCTTCGGTCCTGTATTTGTTGGATCCAAAGGACGTTTTAGCATGCGCCAACTGTTCTTTGCTGGTGGCTTTGCATGAAAGGGAAAAGACATGGAAAGGACCAGCGATTCCAATGGACCGTCATGCATCGGGTGCTTTGGTGCACCTGGAATGATGTGGGCCTCCTGTCTGAGTGTCCCACGTACCCATGAGAGCGCCGAGAAAAATCCCCCGCAAATCCGAATTCTGAACGACGATGATAGAAAATGGCCACTATATAGAGTCCCATGCATATCTTGCCAGAAAATTACTGTGGGATGCCTGTTGCACGGAGCCAGACTTCTCATTGGTCTGGAGTCTAGAGCTCCAAGCTTGTGTTTAACAGCCTCAGCATCCCCTCTGCCCATCTTCTCACAACAAAAACATTCGGAGTGGGAGGCATGTAGGTCCCAGGGTCCATCAGGGTCCTATATAGGTTGGGTGGCCACCACATCTCCTGAAAAACATCAATCAGTTGCAATGCTACAAAATGCTGGGCTGCAAAACCTATCCCATATACTGTAACTTTCTGCAACCAAGCTGGATAACGGATAATTTGTCTGCACCCCCCCACCTCCTGCTCAAGCTCCTTCCCATCTCTAAGCACCTTCACTTTCGTGAGCTCACCCTTCCTGAACTTTGTTGCTTGTCACGCAAGGAGCTAATACAGAACATGAAAGCATAATGCAAAGCATCCGACAAAAGAGGGCATCTCAAGCGAAGTCATGTCAACACAGCTACGAGCTGACAAAAAACCGCCCGGCCGCGCTGGTACACAAGGAGTCTTCTATCGAGTATTCCTTTACGGGGATGCAGAATGCGCCCGCATCCTAAGGAAGCAAGCGCCTTCAGTCTTCTTGGAGAAAAAAAAACACCTGAAAACACAAAATCAAAAATTGCGCAATCATGGCCCATCATTGCCAATCGTAGAGCCTTGCCAAGCCAAACTGGTGACTATCGTCAGCACGCATTGGATCATATCTCACCAGGGCGACACAGGTCAATTGACACTTTGGTTCCAGTTGAGAGGGTCGATTGGGCGAGTTTTTTCTACAAAAGGGAGCCTTAGAGTTTGGAAACGGTCAAGATTCTCTCAAACACCGGAAAGGTCCTGAAACATCCTGAAACCGAGTACCTGTCCAAGTCCAATGAAAAGATTGAAAAGTAATTACTGTAGAACCGTCATGTGGCCGGAACATCATCTTCCAAGAAAGGGTCGTGTGGGTTCTTGCGCATGTCCGTCACCGGAGTGAAATGTTAGAAGATGTTGGAAACTTTTCAGGTGTCTCTGAGTCTCTGGCCCTTCCGGTGTCCTACACCGTCTGGTTTCCTTCTGACTATTCAGGGGGGATGCTTCTTGGGGATTAAGCTCGCCGGGTTTCCAGGGACGCAGCGAGTTCGCGCACAGCGAAGATGCCTGTGGCCTATAACACTGCCCAGGCGCTGCTTCTGACTGATGAGAACACCATAGTCCAGATCCACCTTCTGCTCGCCCAGCTCCACCGGCACCTTGTCGACCAAACGCACCGAGGTTTTTTGAACAAACAGAAGCCTCTGGGAGGTCCGGGGTAACTGCTGCTTGAAGTATTCAAATTCCCCCCCTGAAGCCTGGTCAGGAAGAACTCTGACATGATGAGTTGTCCAACAGGAAGTCCAGTTCCTCTCTTCGATACAACACAAACTTCCACTTGGGAGATCTTAGTGTTTTAAGGATGGATGACCTGTATGACTGTATGTAATGTATGTGTATGCACAAGTGTACAAATGTATCATGGCTTCCTCCTTGCTTTTGAAGGTATATAGCTCTTTCTGGAGTCTTGAACAGAAACGAACAAAGCCAAAGGCAACCAAAAGCAAAAGCCACAGAACCTACGAAAGCCAAAGGCCATAGAAGCCACAGAAGCAAACAAATACATAGCCTAGCCCTCCCATGCACTCGCTATATCATTGGGCCGCAAAACGGTGGAAACTCACAATATGCAATTGTTCTTTCCTTTTTCTGCAGCTTTCTCCACCATCAAGCCCTTGACCGCAATCTGGGTTGATCCTTTGATTTCTTCGGTGGTTGCGAAGTTTGTTTCTGCGCTTCCAACAACCCATCCAAAGGGCCTAAGAGACAACCCAGCCTGGACAACAAGACCTCAGGAGCAACCAGTGGATCCCAAAGCTTTCCACAAAACCCGCTGCCATGGAAAACCATCTGCGAACCAACGGTGTAAACCACGGCTAGGGCGCTGTGTGCTCGTTGCTCACGTGGAGACCATCCACCTCGACTAAGATATCACCTGTGGGCCGGCAGGGACAGACGTCCAATGGATCTTGCTCCTAGTAGTACGGCCAGGAGCCCCTAGTAGCGTCCTCTTGTTCCTAGTAATACTCGTGCCTTCAGGTCTGAGTTTGGGACCACTGGCCAATGGCGGAAAATGATGGAGAACGGATCCATTGGACAGGAATGCACTGGTTACCAATAAGCATGTGGTGGGCAGGACAGCTAGGCTACAAAGTTCGGGCAGAATCCGAACTTGTAGGGTGCAGAAGTGAAACTTTCTGCTTTCACAAGGTTTGGGGGACCGGATTCAGAGATTGGTTGCAAACTTCCTTCTACCAGGACTATCGAAGGGATCTCAAAAGTCTCAAACCCCAAAATGGGTCTTTGGCCATCGTGCCACCGTGCCATCCACTGAAGGTCTCGTCAGGACTCCACCTTCGCTGTCGCGCCTGGTTGGAGCTTTCCCTGCGCAGCACCCAAAGGAGCAACCGACACCACGCGCACCCCTGCGGAGTGTGGTGATCGGCGGTAAGGTGCGTGGTGAGGGTTGAAAAATGGTCAGACCACTGTGGTGGACCTCAAACTCTGGGGCCAAATAACCTGAGAAAGGCTGGCACAATGCTGCCACTTTTGGCGAATCTATCTTTCGACGGTTGATTGGACAAATAAAAACAATCTGCTCCTATTTCCTAGTTACTAGTTGAATTAGTTGAGTCCAACTTTGCTACGAAGATCTACGAAGAAATCGTAAGCCTCAATGACTGGGCAACTCCCGCTTCGTATGGAACCCTCCAGATCTTTGCAACTGACAACAGCAAATCATGTTTGCATTGCAACTAGTAGCATAAAGGCTCAGACAATAATATAGGCCCGAAGTTGAGGAATATTCTGGCATATATACCCTGTGATTGGCTTACCGGGACTTCAGGAACATGCAAAGGAATTGCAGGTTTTGCATACACTCAGTCATTCACACAGGGGAGGATTCTGCGGAGAGGAGTGGTCGAGCATCCTTGCGTTCTTCTCCTGCCTGTCCGCTGGCCCATATGGAGGTATTCCCGCATGGCGTCCTCAGCAGAGCGAGCTGACAAGCTGGCATGTGACGTGTCCTTCCTGGGGCTCGGTGGTGTCTCTTCTTTAACTAACTACTCCCTTACCCACCACATCCTGTGAGGCACCAGTTGCTGGTTGTTATGTCCGTTGTATCCTGGGTGATGTCTTATACAGAGAGAGAGAGAGAGAGCAAACATCGTCAACAATTCTGCATGGCCCCTGTATGGCCTTCCAATCAGAGTATCTTCGCATCACAAGGCACTAAGGACACTGAAACCAGAGAGATGCACATTATATACCGATCAAACCATCAATTTTTGAAAGGACCTATATAACTAATTACCTATTATATAGTATATCATGTTGAAGCCTGATCAAATTTGGGAGTGCGGAGTACTCTGTTGGACAATGTTGGACAGTTGTACACATGGAGGATACGCAGGAGCCAGGCTGGATTGAAGAGTCCAAGCCTTCCGCGACAAGGAAGAAACCTTCGCCGTGCGCCCGTGATAGTCAAAGCCCAACAACCAGTGGTGATATTCCGATATTCCCTGTCATTTGTCCATTCTGTTAATTTTCTGGGTTAACCAGATTCTGTCCCATGGTTTTGACCCATAGCTATCGGCTCACCTAGTCAATGGCCTTGGATGTTGATACTTGTAGCATACGCCATACATACATGTGGCTCATTTGGACATAATTCATGGGCAAAACATCATGGCCAATTCAGTGAGAGACACTTTTGCACAGATCGCACAAACGGCAGGATCAGTCACACAATGCCCCCCTGGCAGACTCATAATGACAAGTGAAAACAAATCTTTTTGCCAATAGTTTTGTTCCCTTACCTAGCCCTTGTCCTGGAAACGAAGGCTAGTTCGGTCAGCGACATTCACTGGCTGAAGCTGGAACAGTAGTGAGATTCAGTCATACTGTAGGGCCTTTGGCTATGAACAAGCTACCTGGTGGTGACAACCATCACACATCCACAGCAATAATCGCAAAACTGAAATGAAGCTTGCATTGAATGTTCACGGAGAGAGCAAGGAGACAAAAAGAGCAAATCAATGAAGATGAGAGAACGCACGCATACGACATGCATCGAAGCAGATCAACAGAAAGGACGGAGCTGGGAGGGTAACAAGAAGGACTTGAGATGAAGGTTGTCAATCAAACAGATGCTTGCAACCTGACAGAAGCTTGACTCAATCCAACTTGGAATAACGCGACACACAACAGGAATTTGAGTCGTGGTACTTCCGGAATCAAGAATGCTTTTTGGGTGATAGCAAAGGTTCAACATCTGGTCCCAAGCGTCATTCTCCAGTGGCATGGTCTCGAGCCCAGTCTCACAGATTCCACTCCAAGTACCACTGCTGAAATATTCATTCAGGAAAACCATGGCAATCTGCAACGGCGGGTTGACGATGTTAGCTCTGTCTCAGTCAAAACATTATTCAACCAAATAGTTAGCTTCAATTTACATATTCTGATGCAATGTAATGATAAACATAGCCTCAAACTCTTATTGCGCATGATATGTTTCGATTGAAAAGCACGCTAGAGCTCGTTACAATCCGTATTCTGCGATCAACGTCTGGACAACCCCTACTGACTCATGGAGACTTCATCCGCAGGATCAGGAGATTGTTGGGAGGACAACTGATGCATCTGTGGCTGATCCTCTATCTGCTGAAGATCACCTCTCCATTTCTAGTTGCATGTGTATTCGCGGTGGAGATCGCGCATGTATCTGCTGTCAAATCCCGGCCTTGGTTGGAATGATGTACCCCACATTCTGCGCCTTGGGTAGGCCTGAGGAGGCCACACCAATCCTTGGGCTTCAGCGGAGCATCGTAGAGCTGGTGACACGAGAGCAAGCGCCGGTTTTGTTGAGACCGAGGAGTGTGACTATATATCTTTAAAAAAATTGCCTCAAATGACCAGAAGACATTCGTTTCAACAGTCAGTTCAAAACCAATACCAATTGTGTTTCAACACCGAGTTTCAAAGTGAAGCACAGAATTCAAAACCAACACCATTGATTTCAACACAGAATTTCTGTGTTGGTGTTCTTTGAGGTGCCTTTCCCCTTCCCCTCGTCCAGTTGCCCGGCCGGCACTGATCGGAGGGAGTGGCATGCATCTTTTGAGTTTTGGATTCAAAGAAGCGGTCGCAGAAAAGAGGGGTTAGCGATGGTCTGCGAAAACAAGAGCCTCTAAGCGAAAAGATAGAATGAGCATATAAAACATAGATAAATATATAATCTATATATAGTAAATTTATATATTTATGCGATTTATGTGTATATAATATAGATATGTTGTTGGTTCTGTTTAGAACTCTAGACTGTTATTCTTCACGTTCTTGATATGTTTCATATTTCGGGCTTTTCCTTTTGTCTTGGCACAACAAACAAAAGCTGGGCCCAACCTTTCTTTGAGATCAACCTGAGGTAGGGAGGGGCTTGGGATGATGCACCTGGTGGATTTGAACAGTATAGAGGAACATCCTCTTGCACCTCCGACTGGATAAACATAGATCAGAATGTGAGCCGGAAACGTGACCCATACACCTGGTTGGCATGTCATTCTTGACATGCCCCATCATCTCCTGCCTCTATGGCAAAACTGGATCATGGATCCTCAATTCTGCGACAGGAAAAAACTGGAATCAGCAACCCTTGTCTTCCTTTTCACCCATCGCCACACCAGGCGTCACATTGTTCGTGATATCAAAGGTAGGCCCACCAGAGTTGCCCGGATTGATGGCCGCATCGATTTGGATGATGGGCAAACGCCCTGGGCTGTTCCTGAGGCATTTTGCAGCTGTTTTCTCATTGCTTTCATAGATGCTCCTGTGTCTACTGTCCTTCTGACGGAAGAAAAATGACCTGATTAAATACCGTGGATTTCACCCTCCCAAGTTGTATAGGATTTGTTCCGTCGAGACCTCATCAAAGCCTTCTTGCAAGTGGAAGTTTCAACTGGGTCAAGTGTCTTTGATGTCCAAAGTGAGGGCTGACATTGGTCCTAGTGATTGGTTTATGAACTGCTGATTGATCCAACTGTGGATTCACCTTTCTCGCCAGTTTCAAGTGGGTCCTGATACTACTTTGACTTAAACCCTCCAAAACCTGTTATGGCATAGAACAATGCCCACCCACTCCGCACCCGCTCTCCACATCGTTGCACCAAGCATCAGGGTATCCTGAGCCACTCCTTTGGATCTGGAATGCACATAGATCTGTGCATCCACCCGTGAGACCACACCTTCGCAACCCGAAGACGGAAACGGAAACCCTTTCCGAAAGACCTCAGGGAATTGGGTCGTTCAAGTTGACACCTGCCGTTTTTTGTGTCAAAAAGGTGCGTCTGGAAGAAACATGAAGAAACCGGATCTGTGCCTTTGCTGACACAAATGGTGCTGCCGCCTGTGGGAAATCCAACCTTGCATGGGCGGCCGAAGCTGTGAACGTCCATTGTATGCAGCCCAACGTTACCTATTCCGAAGTCATGGAGTCATGGGCATCTTAGTGTTTTGAATGAACAAACAACTATAACTATATATATATAATATAGACTCTAGACTGTAACTGTTCTATAAAAACACATAGTCCTTAAGTAGCTAATATGTGGAACTGTTGAATATTGTGAGTCTGTGCTGTGGGGCGTGAATCTAGCGTAAGGTCGGCGGTGTACAATCCAGTCAACCTTTAACAATTTCACTTCAAGTTGAACACGTCCCAATCTGACAATATGATGGGTTTGCACTGGTAGCTTGCAGCTTCGCTTCAACCACAAGACCTTTTTGCGCCCCGCTCAAATCCAGGGCGCCTTTGGATACATACCAAACTTTGAGGCAGCTGATGAGTGAGCAAAAAACATCATCTTAAAGCATCGAAACACGGGGTTGTAGATCTTTATTGGCTCCAGAAAACATCTCCGCTGACATGCAACACATGGCGTCCATTCTACAGGGGATCGGACAAGGAGACCCGCAGAATAGGCAACCCGTGGCTTCAGAATCTGAGACCCAAAGTCTGCAAACCCGTTCCGCGCATCACTAGCTGCAAAGGAAGTGAAAAACGACCAAGACTGGTGCAGTATGGCGCACTGGTTGAGAAAGCAGGACGTATATGAGGGACGGTCAAAACTTGTTGCTCTTCTTCAACTGAAACACACGGCATTATATTATATCCATCCATGGGCGAATTTACAGGTCCTCGCCCATGCCACATTGCTCTCATCATGCATGCATGCGATAGATTGCACAAAATCGACACATAGCTAGCCTCGCTCCCATACGCACACACACAGCATGATGGGTTGCAGGGCTTTAAGGCAAACTTTTGCGAAACACGCTCTGGTCCTTCTACGAACCTGGATTGATTCTATGCACCGCGCGAGCTTCTCAGAATCAGTATGTCGGCAAGGGTAGTCTGTTGGCTTGGACCTATTGACCTGGAAAATAGACAAGCCTTTAATGATATCATCTAAAGCACCCCACACACAAAACAGCCGGTAGGTTGAGGCCATCACTAGTAGGTGGAGGCCATGGCTATTCCAGACAAAGAACATAGAAAAGGTAAAAACTCTGTGGGTCTCCCAATTTCACTATTCCAACGCCGAACGCCATGCACTTGGACCAAGGCGCCGCTCTGACCTCGCTATAGAGCTCGGCAAAGGCGTGGCGGTCACTGAAGGACACCGGCAGCAGGGGATTTGGATGACACCAAAATCCTTGGATGTCTTCGGTGTGACCTGAACGGATGTCTTATGATGTCTTGCACAGCTCCAACCTCAAAGAGGTGCGAGATAGGTCAATGATTTTCAGATGGGGTTGGTTGATAGAGCTTGGTTGGATGATGCGATTCTTTCCATTCACTGGACAGATCTACATACTAGCGAAACTTGGAAACCTGAAAAAACCTGTCTGAGCAACCAACCATACACCCCAGCCACATGTCTATACATGTCTGGGGTTTGCAAGCCCTCCCCAAAAATGCAGTTCATGGACAAGACCTGAATCCAGTATTCCTTGTTGAAACTCGTTGTAACATGTATGTTCCCCTTTGCAACCCTTATTTCATACTTCACCAGAATGTTACTGTTGCTTCCTGACCAATGCTGAAACAAAACACAGGTTATCACATAATCATCATCAGCTAATTACTGACCATCGTCGGTTTCACAGCATTGTCATCGCCAAGTCGTTGGAGCAAAGATGAGACATGAAGAGCTTGGAGCCTCTTGTTCCCACTGTTCACCCAAAGCATCGAAGGTTCACAGGTGGCCCGTGCTGCTCCCTATCTACTTGAGAGCAATGGAACATGACATTGAATGACATTGGCTTGATATCTTTCTGCAGAGAGACCTTCCATTGCCGCCACTGCTAAGATCCCAAAACAAGAGGTTTCAATCCAGTGGGAGAGGAACCTAGATTTGTCCTATAGATCAGATATATGATGGTTGGAGGAGTTAAAACAAACCTTGATAGAACCGGTTGGTTGCAGATCACCTCATTCTGAGAATGTCTCGTCTAGTGAGTCTAGTAGAAAGAAACACAATGATGAACACCCGAAATGGTCATAAACCACTCACAGAGTTGCCATCAGCCACCCGCCAACCACCCCATTAGCCGCCAGCGCCACCAGATACCAGTTGAGGCAGCCGAGGATCGTTCATCATCCACCTCTACCAAAGCCAAATCCACATCATGACCTTAGCCGTTCAGCCCGGGTGGTCCCCGTCAAACCTGAAGATCTTCGGAGGTTAACCATATCCTTTTGCAGCAAAAACAGCTTGGAGAAGCAAAAGGTTTTTAAAGAAACAGTTGAAACTTGTGAGGTTCCTCCCAACAAAGTCTGACTGGATCAAACCATGCACAGTTCAAAAGCTTGAATTTGGAGCAGATTCACCATTTGAAGGTCTAAGCATTACCAATTAAATCTGAGAATTTACATCCTGACTCCCTCCCAGGCACGCAGGGTCGAAATAGTTGCCAGAACCGCTGGGTTTCGACAAAACCTGGACTCACCAAAGCTGGAATTGGCTGACCATTCCTGGGGCATCAATATTTTCGGAGGCCACAATACATTCTCACATCTCGGCGAAAAGGAAGTCCCTGCCAGGCCCTGCCACATGGTTATCTACATGGATATATCCGATGCCACAATGTTCTTGCCATCCAGTTTGGAAATTCTCCTGGACGACTCTGAATGTAAGTGGGGTACCTGTAAAATGCATCCTCGCTGCATGCAAGGACCGCAAACGTGCCCTTGCCTTTGCCGTGGCTCAAGAAATAGATATATTTTTTGTATGATATCTCCTTGCTAGGAATGGGAACATTCACCCGTAGTGCAGCAACCTCTGTCCACGTGGAAGCGGAAAGTGTTTGGAGAGGAAAGCAGTCTTCCGGCCATTATTCATGTTCATGTTTGTTGGAGGGCACACCTTCTATGTCAACCTTCTGTGGCAGACCTGCCACCTGACGGCGACCTGGGAACTGCGCACAGAAATTGTCGAGACATATTTGGAGTGAAGGCCTGTGTCCTCTTTGGAGAAGTAGAGATTCCCTGCAATTGGCGAGTTCTCTCAGGTTTGGAAATAAAAGGCTTCTCCAACTGGAAGGCCCTGGAAATCATGTTACAATGGGCAAAGTTGATGTATGACTGATTACCTTCTGATTCTTTTAAGACACACTGGCATGCTCACAGCCCTCTCCACAATAAATGAAGTAATAGTCGGATCCAAACAAGTCAAACATCGAGCCGAAAATGTCTTACAGGTCGTCAAAACTTGCAGGCGAAGTGGCCAATACAAACCACACGGGCACGAAACTTCTTGGGCAAGTCGTGTTTCTTAACCTCTACGACCATGGCCTGAGAGAGCCGACCATGGGGACCAAAGCTTTCCCGAGGGGGATGCCAAGCATCATGCCAGGTATCTCCCATTACAAGTAACAATGATGATGGCTACATATAAGACCTTTTAACAACTGTTTCAGGCAATGGGACAGACCCAACAAATACATGTCAATACACATCGAAAATTAACCTTCTCATGACATTGTTCTGTACAAGGGACTCATTTCTGTGTCTATGTCAATAACCAAAAAAGTATATATCATGATATATTGTGGGAAACCTATCTCGCCAAGATCAATAACATATATATATAATTTCATGATATATTGTGGGAATGCATGAATACTAAAGGAAAGCTGCTGTTGACACAAATTGCTGCGGATAAGGTGAGAACAACATTGTGTTTTGCTTTTGTGTACTCTGTTGTGTCGACAGTTGGATACATATATACATATACAAATGTGTATATATATATATGTTATATGTGTGTGTTTTGGATTGTGGAGTGGGCAGCTCAATGTTGAATTGCTACAAATGGCACGGCGCTTAAAAGAGCAAAAAATTGGTCACATGGAACCAAGGTCTTGACCCCTCATTAAGCCGTGGCTGAACTATGTTGCACTGCTTGCGGCCACTTGAGAGCTAAGTCTGCAATTGCTCTGTCAGTCTTGCATGCAATTCGTGAAATGTCCAACGTTGTCCCTTATCCGATAGGTCCGATAGTCATCTTAATCTTAATCCAGTGGATCCGGCTACGACGTTGGCAAGCAAACGACCAGTGGTTTCCAAGACTCAGTCAAACTGACTGACTGGCTGACTGACTGACAGCTTGAAACTCTGATAAACTCTGGCTCCTCATATTCACGGCATTTGGATCCACAGAACAGGCTTGGAATAAGGTTCAAGGAGCAAGGACGCTACTAGGGGCTCCTGGCCTTACTACTAGGAACAAGAAGCTACTAGTAACAAAGGGCATTACTACTAGTAGCAAGGACGCTACAAGGGGCTCCTGAGACAGCCAAGGCCAAAACATCACATTAAGTGGCGCACAATGCAAACAGTCTTATCGAACGTCAACCATATGCCCACCCATAAAAGCCATCTTCATGTAACTCCTCCAGCGGCCATGGCTGTAGCCATTTGACTTGTGAGAAAACTGGTAAATCAACATAATCAGGATCGTCGAAATGAAACCACTAGAGCCCGTGCTGTTTGGTGGGCACCCCCTTCGTTCAACGCATCAGAATACCGTCTCCCTCCTGTCCATCCACATCCCCAAAGAACCACCATGTTATGACATCTTTTTCGGAGGCCTGGCGAAAGGCACTCTCAAATCCATCTTTTGGGCAGGTGCGCAGGTGCTTTGAAGAGTCACACTACCTTCTGGACATGGACGCGTTGTTGAATGGTTCCACATGGTTCCACAACCAAACAAAACCTGGAACGGTGACGTAGCAGTGTCCTCCGTTCTGCCTAGCCTAATGTCCAATCCCGGATGAATGCCAGTGAAATCCAGGTAGCATCTTCGATGACGTGCGCGTTGGTCATGAGAAGTCGTCCCTCGATGACCTCGTGAGTCCGGGCGAGCCGGGGTTGGGCCGGTCGGGTGCCAGGCCAGCCATCTCCAAATCCAAGCACTACGTCACTGTGTGAACCAATTTAAAGGTCAGGAAGGCCACTCCCTTCTTCACTTCGGGTTATGTTTTTTTCTGTGGCTGGCTGTGAAGGGCGGAAGGTCTTCCTGAACCTGACGAAAAAACTACTAGTAACAAGAATAGGAACAAGGACGCTACTAGGAACAAAGGGCATCGCTACTAGGAGCAAGAACGCTACAAGGAGCAGGTAGGTCCCTAGTTGTTGGGATGTGGCAAGTTCAACCTGTGGTCCAGTGCTTAGCTCGCTAAAATGCATCGTTGGGATCTAGGGTCACACATCCGAACAACAAGAACTGAACTTTAGGTTGCAAGATTTCTGATCCTAACTGGTGCTCAAAAATTTTCGGGTGAGCTTCAGGTTGCAAGATTTCTGAACCTAAGTGGTGCTCAAAATTTTGCGGCTGAACTTTAGGTTGCAAGATTTCTGGACCTAACTGGTGCTCAATTTTTTCGGGTGAACTTTTAGGTTGCCAGATACAACCTACAGCTCACCCGAAAAAAAATGAGCACCAGTTAGGTCCAGAAATCTGGCACCCTGAATCTCACCAGCAAAAAATTGAGCACCAGTTAGGTCCAGAGAAATCTTGCAACCTAAAGCTCACCCGAAAAGTTTTGAGCACAAGTTAGCTTCAGAGATCTTCCATCCTAAAGCTTACCCAGAAACTTTTGAACACCAGTTACAGTTGGGCCAAGAAATCTTGCAACCTAAAAGTTCACCCGAAAAAATCGAGCACCAGTTAGCTCCAGATATCTTGCAGCCTAGGCTCACCCGAAAAAGATTTGAGCACCAATTAGGTTCAGAAATCTTGCATCCTAAAGCTCACCCAGAAACTTTTGAACACCAGTTGGGCCAAGAAATCTTGCAACCTAAAACGCACCCGAAAAATTTTGAGCACCAGTTAGCTCAAGAAATCTTGCAACCTAAAGCTCGCCACACAGAAATGAGCACCAACTAAGTTCAAAAATTGTAAAGCTTAAAGCTCACCCGCAATATTTTGAGCACCAGTAGGTCAGTAGGTTCAAAAATCTTGCAACCTACAGCTCACCCGAAAAAGACACCAGTTAGGTCCAGAAATCTTGCAACATAAAGCTCGCCCGAAATTTTTTGGGCACCAGTTAGGTCCAGAAATCTTGCAACCTAAAGCTCACCCGAAAAAAAATGAGCACCAGTTAGGTCCAGAAATCGTGCAACCTACAGCTCGCCCGCAAAACTTTGAGCAACAGTTAGGTTCAAAAATCTTGCAACCTAAAGCTCACCCCCAAAAAATTGAGCGCCAGTTAGGCCCAGAAATCTTGCAACCTAAAAATCACCCGCAACATTTTGAGCACCAGTTAGGTCCAGAAATCTTGCAACCCAAAGCTCATCCGAATATTTTTGAACACCCGTTGGGCCAAGAAATCTTGCAACCTAGAACCGCAGAGGCAGCACACAGCGCCGCCAACGCGCGACCCAAAAAGTTGCAGAGGACGTAAAGCACACACAGATATTAGACACATACGCAGTAACGCAACGTCTGGCGGACACGCATGAACATGTTAGAAAACAGCAACAAGCTGTTAATTCCAAACTTTTTCCACAAACTAGAACACGAAACACGACAAGTTCGGTAACTTAAATCAGTTTTCAGGATTTCATATTTTTGAGTTCTGTCGTTGAGGCCCAAAAACTTATGGAAGTTATACATATATAGTTATAACTACTTATAAGTACAGTAACTTAGTTATATCTTCGATAACATAAGTTAGCGGATGTTAGAAGTTACAGAAGTTATAAGTTGTGTTTTAAAAGGCTATAACTAACTCATACCAAGTTATAAGTTCTACAAGTAGAAACCAGCAACCAAGTAAATTTCACCTGACAATTAACATCTACACGACCACTACTCATTACTCACCTCACAACCAAACCTTAGAGCCGCGGCGTGCCACAGTCATCATAGTTTCGCCATGCCTAGATAGGCCATGGCCTGGGGTTGCACACTTAACCACGCCAAGATGCTGATATTTCCTCATTACAAAGTCCTCAGTCGACACCTCACGGTTCTTCATGAAAAGTATATTTTATATACACTGTATAATATTGTCTATAATTATGCAAATGTCTGTTGTTCATTATGCTTATAGTGTTCGACATTTCTCATGTGTTGCCTTTTTGATTTTTCGACCTTCCTTGTTTGTCATGACTTTTCGGGTTTTGAGGTTTAGGGGGGTCGCCTAAGGACCCGGCAGCGCCTCCCACGATGCGTCAAGGGAGACGCACCACCTTCGTATTGGATTTCTCACGCCAGGTGCCCAAACTCTCACCTTTTATGTTGTTTAGCATAGAACTCATAGAAACCCTTGGGCTCAGCCCCGTCTCATCCTTTTGAACCCCCAACAGCTTTGGTCCTCAACTCAAGCTCGGGCAGCACTGAAGCCCAGATTTTGGTTGTCCACTGGGAGTCCACTGTATCATCATATTCAAAGAAACAAACAACATAATTTGAGCTGTCCGAGGCTTCTCGTCCCCAAGTCATCCAGCCAAACACCTCCAAGTTGGGCTGGCCCCTCACCACTGCTCCTTCCCCAAACCATTCAGTTTCCAAGGTACAAAGCCACTACCTGTGACATTGCTCTCCCGGTGGACGACCCATGGCATCAAGTAGGATCTGCCCGTGGCGCCACCCCCCCCGTTGTGAGAGAGAGAGAGAGACAAACACACTTCCTCTGATGAGCTAGCCAGAAACTGACCATGTAATCATGCAACCAGCGAAACAGCGAGATCTCACGTCAATCATTGTGCTCCCGAAGAGAAGTTGAAGGAGATATCAAAATCAAGATTTGTATGTTGTGCATTGTTATGTTTTAACCCTAGCCTGACGAATCGCCTGTTCTGTCCACGAGGTCGCTTCCCCTCAAGGTGTGTGTGTAAATCTGTATAAATCGATTGGGGCTGATGGAAAAGAGCCTGCCATGGTCAAACATTGAACATTCGAATCATAAAAACTTTTGGCTGCTTCGCAGGCAGATGGTGATGGTGGTGGCCAAATGGTATCCAAAACATCAGGTATCTCGCTTGGTCAAGGAATCACCAATTTCGGACCTACTGTTGCTAGCTCAAATCAAAGGTCCCGTGGATGATATCCATGGTCCATGCATACCGTCTTTACAGGTCCATATGCTCCTTCGCGATTCGCCGTGCTCCTTGCCTTTATAAATGTATGTGCTATATTATATATCTATATGTTGGCCTTTGTGTGCCCATTCACTTGTAGCCCAGGCTTCATCACCTGCTCTTCATCTTTACCTCTACCAGCAAGTGCCATTGGTACCTGGGGCAGCTGGACCTGTCTTGACCCGGTCGGTTCCGAGAAGCACGGCACCTGGCAGCTTTCGTCACGAAGAATTTCACCACCGATTGGCTGGGTAAGGACGAGGATAACTTCTCCTGAGCTCAGCCAGACCAGAGCACTGCCAGGATTTTTGTAGCCCTGCCTCCTTACTTAATTGAGTAGGCAGTAGGCGCCTGCTCAATTAAATTAGAGAGAAGTTCGCTCCTAGCTACTGAGACACTACTACGTTACTACATATTGAACGCAGGATAGCTCACGCTTCTTCAAGAAAGCTCCCCCCCGCCGCCCTAAAGAAGAAGCGCTCCCACTAATCATTTGGTTCCTAGATTTTGAGGGAAACTTAACAAGAGAAGTGGCACCACTTGAAGCTACAGGCAAAGTGCTGTCTAAAAAAAGACTATCAACCCAGCATGGTGAGTTCTCAGCAGCCGGTACCCTCTATATGAACGAACTTCCACGAGCCAAAATGTATGAACTTCCAGAGCCAACTCTGACGATTTGCTCAGCGTTTGAGAACAGTTAAGTTCCAAGTTGCTGCTATGAGTCAAGGGCTGGTCAAGGGTCTTGGTGGGAACGGTCCACAAACCTTTATACAATGGAAGACTTGGAAGCTGAGAATCGGGTTGATGGTTCTCCCATCCACTAGTGCTGTGCATTTTCTTTGGAACCAACTATCATCAACCATGCATGAGGCATTTTGCCATCTGAAGGGCTGTGCGTGAAAATGCATTTGGCGGCAGCTCCACATCATCTTCGGCAGACATCATGTCACCATGGCAAAAAGCTAGGGTAGCCCCTCCTGGGGACCCTCAAATAGAAAAGCATTCTTCTAAACACAACCTGCGGCTGTTGGGGTCGTGTTAGAGTTTTGTTTTGAAGTGCTTCTGCCATGTTTCTTGTTTTGCAGTACCTTCCCCTGCAGCAGCTGTTGGCAGTTCCACGGAGCTCCCTATTCTGAAGTGACTCGATGAGGACATTGATGGGCAGTTCAAGTTCAAATGATGATTTGAGTACAAACCAGTGCATATATAAGTAGCGGTGCACCCAGGTGGGGGACTCCTGTAAAAAGGGACATCTGGATTGTTTGGCTGTGAGGCTCAGTGAGGCATTGCTCAGGCTTTTTGTGCATCCACAGCAAGGGGCTGAGAGATTCAGTTCATGTCATGAATATCTGCTCTACGACTCTTTGAGCCAACAACAGCGAAGGCGAAGACACGTGAAGCCGTGTCTAGGGAGTGTAAACACCCTAGTCAAAACAATGTACACGGATCTTCCGTGGCGCGTGGGAAGATCATGCAGAAAATTATGGTTGAAATATCTTCCATGAGCAGGGGTCCACAAAGGCACACACCTGCACCGACTCTGTTCAAGGATCAGCAAGACCCTACTGAACAAGCTTGTGCTACGAATCCAGCGCCACCCAAGCATTAGCGGGGTGTTTGTTTGTATGCACAAAAAGAATGTCAGGATCAGGGGTTACAAACTGTCAGTTCAACCAATGAAAGACCCACCACCACAAAACATGTTAAGAACCAGGATAAAAAGCAACGAAGAGAGATCCCCCAGGTGGCAGTACGGCATGACATGGCATGACATCTATGTCACGCCTATGTTGAACTGTTCAGAAATTATGACTCACGTCAGATTCAGTACATATCTAGTTCATGGCACAGGGAGCACGAGGAGGAAACATCATCGAGTGGCTGATTGCTGTTGGAAGCGCGACTTACCCTTCAAAATAATCCAACATAGTGATCGTATGTGATCCTTATTGGAATCTTCTGGATATAAATCGATGGCCTTAAAACTACCCCACGGTGTAGAGCTGCCAAAGAACTAGGGAAAAATCATGAGAAGCATGTTCAACATCTCAAACTAATGGACCCCGCTCAATAGGCACCGCAAAGCAATTAAGAAGAGCAAGCGATCCCGCAACTGCACACAGTGCCCTAGCTGAACAGTTCTTCGTGTCGAGTGTCCCACATCTTTGTGACCACCTATGACCTGCTGTTCCTTTTCTTCAGTCAGTCAGTCACTCTACTGAGACCGCTTGGTGCACAAGATCTTTTTCTGAGCTTCAGGGAAGTTATCAACATCTAGACCCTCCACTGCATCCCAGCCGGAAGGGACATTTAACGATACAACATGGTAAGCATCTAAGGCGGGAACCAAAAACTGGGACACTGTGCTTTCTTGAACTCTTCCCTTTTGTGTTCACTGCCTTACTGACCCCTAAGTAGCAACCCTCCAACCTTTGCTTTAAACAGATAACAAATGGATTAAAACATGATAAAAAAAAAAAACACTCCAACTCACCCACAGCTACGCTGCGCGGCCCATCCTGGGAGAGGAGCTCCATCGTGGAGAGGCTACAGAGTTGACCCAGCAATTCCTCGGACCGCCAAGCCGCAAGGATTGCTGAACTGAACAACCAGCCCTGGAGCTTATGCCTTCCGGGCCGGATGCTCTTCCAAAGCCACAACTTCTGGGATGCAACATTGGGAGCCTACGAGCAACATACCCAGTGAGCCAGTGAAAGCAACGAACATCTGTGGTCCCCGCCGGCTTTCATTCTTGAGTCACACAGTATGTACATATTATCGATGTCATGGAGACTTTGGCATAAACTGACAGTCTGAAGGGTTTCACATCAGATTGAACTTTGTCCTCCATGAATCAGGCTATATAAATATTGCAGGTACCGACTTCAGCGATAAGGGGCAAAAGCATGAGATCAATTTTTGGCATGTCGTCCAAAAGTGGAACTCTTCACTCTTCTCATCCCTCTTTCCATTGTCATGTATGGATTCTGGTCGTCTTGGTTGTGGTGAACAATGGGGTTCATTTGGAATTTGATGGAGACATGATCAGTTATGGAGGTTCAAGTAGATGTTGATGTGGATTTGAATTATGATTTAGAAACATTTAGATTACCGATTGTGGATGCTAAGCGCAAGGAATCAGAGTCCCGGAATTTGACAAAAAAGTGCCTGAGCTCATTCTGAAAAAAAAAAGACACTTGCAGTCTTCCGTAGTCTTCCTATTCCTTCACAGGCAGGCCTTCACTGCGATCCCAACCTTGAAGCCCCCGGTCCCTCCTTTTTGCTGTGCCATGATACAATGGTGGCCAAAAGTGCTTCAGGCTCCTGGTCTTCTAGCACAGCATGCAGCCTGACGTAGTTGAGCCATGGGGGGGCACCCAAGTGGTGGCCTTGCATTTTGATACATTATATTCATTTTGTGAGCTTTTGTCAATCGAGGTCGCCACTTCATCGCCAGGATTCGAGCTCATGTAAGGTCGTTAGAAACACCATATCGGTGATTGTGCTATTGGAATCTTGGGTGGGGCAACTCAAATGGGTATGGGTATGGGTAGGTATGGGAATGGCTGAAACACTGGCACACCCCGTGCCTCTTTGATGGGGGTGGTTAAGTATGATCTGAGCGGTTGTTCTTAGCGTGTAAAGGAGAACCAGCGGGTCCTCCAGGGTCGACATCCGAACCATACCCACATAGTCCATGTAGCTGGGTAAAGCTCTCCAACACTGGATCCCATAGTAAGGTCATTTTGATTCACCACAGCCAACTCACTAACAAGCATCATAGCTACCTTCTTAGGCACGGGTACGGTACAGGAGACTAGCAATTGAGACATCCGGTCGAACTTCAATATTTACCTAATTGATTGTTCTTACTTATATAATGTTAACCATCTTTAACCAATCTGAAACAAGCCACCTGCTCATGCCTATCAAGGCTTGGAAAACACAAAACTATGAGTGACGCGCAGAGATCCAAGATAAAAACAAAGAAACATTAAATAAATATGGGGGTTGCGTTCAAGGGGGCCCACGTCAAGACCCCCAGGAATCATTTTAAATGATTCTGGGGGGGTGTGAGGGGGGTTGGTGATATTGATTCTGACCGTCATCCACGGTCAGAATCATTTCCTGAAATCTGCTGACATTTCCTGACATCTGAACTCTGTACCCAAAGTATTATTGGTATTATTATGTTTAGGATTGTTTAGGTATTATTATGTATTATTGTCGGTGTCCAATGTTTTCCCACTGGGTGTCTAAGAATGTGGTGAGTTATGTGATTTTATATGGAAATGACTGGTGTGGAAATGATTCCATGGGGGGTTGACATCAGAATGGTAGATCTTTAGATGTGTTTTAATGTTTTTTACAGGAACCCCAAGAATATCCAAGAATGCCCAGTCTGGGAAATGGACATGGGATCTTTCATGGGTAGTGGTGCCTGGAATGGTAATGTGATGAGATATGTGGAAATGACAGGTGTGTGGAAATGATTCCAGGGGGGGTTGACATCAGAATGGGGTGTAAGGGTAAAATCTTGGAGGGGCTGCACTCTGGAAGGTGAGATGTTTAGAGGAAACTCCCATACCCAATCTGGGCAAGGGCAATGGAGCTGGGAATTGCAATTTGTTCCACGATTCCACCATGTCATTCTATTTCCATAGGTATTATAGGTATAATTATGTATTGTTGTCGGTGTCCAATGTTTTCCCGCTGGGTGTCTAAGAATGTGGTGAGTTATGTGTTTTCATATGGAAATGACTGGTGTGGAAATGATTCCAGGGGGGGTTGACATCAGAATTGGGGTGGTTTCTTTTCTTGCCAAAGCAAGAACCCACATGGCAAAACTGAATAGGTTTGGGAGGCTCAGCCATCAGTTGGTACAAGCGCATACGTTGAAAAAAATGAAATAATTGAAGCAATATGCGTTCCCGCCTTTTGCATTGGTGCAGAATCTGTTTTAATACTGTTTTTTGTATTTGATGGACTCTCCAATAGAAATCTGTATGCTTGAGACTGAGGCGAATGCAATTATGACATTGCAACAAGTGAAAATGATTCTGGTACATCAGTCACATCAACTTGAAAATTATTCTCAGGGGGGGTTGACACCCCCCATGAACCCCCCTGTCAAAAAAATGATTCCAGAGAAATGATTCTACATAAATGATCCCGCCCATCGACGTACCCCCTGGAATCATTATTTAGCGCGACCCCCATAAATACATTGGTATTCTGAGTTCGGTCAGTCTGGACACTACGAGTAGATGTGTGTCGAGATGCGGCGACCGATGCCTGCTTTTGATATTGCGGGGTTTAGTCTCAAAAGGTTGCGTACAGTAAGTAGTGGAAAATGAGCCAAGCGAAGGCCAGCAACCAAAGAACCCCTAAACCAGCACTTGTCTAAGGCATTGACCAAGAAAATAGCACTGCCCAAACATCAATCCGCCCATTTTGCAACCTCTGACTAGACAACGTTGCTTTGAAAAGCACCTATTGCGAGACACCAAGCAAGCCCAAGCAATGCTAAGAGCAGGACTTCCACCAAAACACACCGCGTGCCTTTCAGACTTTCATCGCCCAGGGAGTTTGCCAAGAAACATATGCACCGCGCCCTGGAAGCATAACTCGAGATGTTCACGAGCCACGCGCATCCCAAGGTCCGTGTCCATTGCGCACTGCAGGACTTTGGCAGCACTGCGACGTGTGGATGGCACCGACAACGTGGCCGGCAAGTGACCTGCAGGAGAGGCATCAGATCCGACACTGCTTGGTGCCGAGTCGTGCCGAGGCGAGTCACAGTGGTCACTGGGTTGGTCAGGTGCCACCAGGTTTCAAACGATTCTTGACCAACAGCAGCAACAACAACAAACAACAACAAAGCAAAGTTCTGACACTACATCGATTCCACCTTGCATTGGATGCACCTATAAAATCCTATATGGAACTAAAAAACAATGTTGCAGGTTGGCCCGCAACCCTTCACCATCTGTGCTGTGTTGAAATTGCCAAACGCTGAGCTTGGGGATGGGGATGTAAACCAGCACCGCTTACGGAGTCTTGACCCGCACTCCGTCATGACAACCCTCGGAACCATGGACCAGGGATCAGAAAAAAGCCAAATATGGTAGTCGATGCGGGGTGCTTGGTGACACACATATCGATTCATCCTGAAATGGGAAGCTACCCTTCGGCCGCCTTCAGCGTTTCCAAACCTTGGATGAGCCTCGTTCAGGAATGATCTCCCAGCAAAAACGCGACACGCACACACACAACTCTAACCACCCTCTCAAAGTTTAAAGTTGCTTCTTTTCTCCGCCCTTAACGAGCAGGCCTGCAGTTCGTGGCTTCATCTGACGAGGGAACGAATCCCACTCATTGTCACCTCTCTGACATGCCAAGTGGCTTTCCACCGGGTCAGCTTGAGGCCATGGGAGTTGTAGCAACGGCATGAAGGCATGAAGTCCCGCCAAGCGCTTGGCGATCGTCTCCTTGGATGCGTCAATCATCAATGTCATCCAAGCCCAAGCACCGCTACGGGGAAAAACACCCCGCGACACTGCGGAAAACACCTCCTCTGCGCAAGAACCATCAAGAACCTACCCAGTCACACCGGGTTTACACGCCCTCCTCAAAGACGTACTTCATGGACAAGGTGCAGCACCACATGGGCCATTTGTCAAATGGACCGCCAAAGAACATCCCTGTGAGCTGGTCCCGTCGGAAAAACGGGATAGGTCACCATGAAAAGAAGCGGCAAGGAAACATTTCATGTTAATTCGTTAAACACGTTCACGGTTGTTTGAACCACCAGATCCAACATCTTGACACAAGGCTCCGTGTTTGCAAAGGGAAGAAACAAGCGGCTTAAAGATCTTAAAGGGATTTCAGTGAATTTTCCTTCAGCCACAGCCAGCAACTATCCTGTCAATTTTTCTTGCCCGTAGCCCTGCCTCCTTACTGAGTTAAGTAGGCGCCTACATATACTTTTACTAAGGGCGACTAGTTAGCTTCTAGTAACTGGACGCAGGATAGCTCACGTTTCTTCAAGGTGAAGGTGGGGAGGAGCTTCCTTGAAAAAGCGCTCGCACCAATGATTTGGCTTTTTTAAGGAAACCTCTTGTTTGACCTCTTGCCAATCCAAAAGTACACCACCAAGGGCCGCCACAACCATGAAACACACCGCGGGTTCCATGTCATCAGGGTCATCCCTTGGTCTGGGCTCTGAACTGAACACAACCCAACTGTAACTATAGGCCGGCCTGAACATGCAGCATCAACTATGAGCCTGTATACTGTATACTTCCTGCTGGATGAGACATGTCCATCCGAAAACATAACGCCATCATGGGCAGTTTGGGCTTTCCATACAGCCTCAACGGGGCGGCGTTCCAATGGATCCCAAGTCTCATTGTGTGGATGCCGCTCCACCAACGCTTCCAACAGCCGTAAGACGTCTGCCGCCACCGAAGCAGGGCCAACGATCCTTGGCAACAAGGAGTTCTTCATGAGAAGCTGAGGCCTGGTCTTCCAGCTGTCTGCAAGACTCCAAGACCCCATGAGAAACAGGTTTTCCAAAAAGGTCCAATTGATTCTAAAGGTTTTGCAAAGCTCGTTTTCAAGAGACATTCCCACCTGCTGTGGGGCTCCGAAGAAAGATCGTCCGAAAAGGCATGAAAAGGAGTGACCACAAAACCGAATATTGTACACCCCGATGGACAAATCTGCAATCTGAACTAGAATGGTTTGGCAGTCTAGGTCTTGACCCACCGCCAAATGAGCTTAAGGCTTCAAATACTAGTAACTAGTATAGTCTAGTTATATGTTTACTATATAGTTTATAATGTGGCATGCCAGGCATGTGTCAGTTTTGAGCCACCTAGAACGCTTAGGTGCGAGGCAAATTGAACACTCAGGGATCGTCAAAGGGCTCCGTGGCGTCTTGTTTCGGCATGGGAACGGTGATCCGTCAGCGTCTTGTTTCGGCATGTGTCTCTCCATTCGTTGTGAGCATGAGACACGAGATTCGCGAGATCCCATCTTCAAGGCTCAGGACCCAGTAAACTATGCACTTCTCCACGCTTCCCCATAAATCCAGACTTGAACAGTCAAGGAGCTTCATGTTGTTCATTTGCATCATATGACATCATTATGACGTGTGGGGTTATCAAACGAAACCTACATACGTTGCCATAAGCGTTTTCTGGTGCTGTGCTACTTTGGAAACTGCTCTGGCCGGTTCTTTGACGCCAAGCTTCAACGGCACCAGCACACCCCAGCCGAAGGGCCGATCCAGCACGTCTTGCACCTGATGAACGGCTTTTGGGATCTAGAAGTTGCCTGACTCCCACAACACAAAGTAAAAACGAATAATCCAAATTAAGCTGTCTGTGTGTCCATATAATCCATATATAGCTTCCTCATGCCTCATGCTTTCTGTCAAATTATGTAAGGATACGAACTGAGGATATCCCAAAAGCGTGTAGCTCAAAGCCAACTATAGGATGCACCCCCCCATAAAACTGGCTGGCCACTAGATGCTACGTAGTACAAATCTAAGGCAATCCAAGTCATTCCTTTTGGTGCCTAGAATGTTTCATGGCCGCGGCACCCATTCCTCTGCAGGTGCTCGGGCTGCAATCCCTTCTCGAGGCTCCTCACAGCCCCGCTCGCCTGTGTATGGCGCTCGGGATTGTGGCGCGTGTGGCGAAAGTCGCTTCGAAGATGGGGAGTGTACGGTGCCTCACCCTTCCTTATTTATGGGTTTGCACCATTCACCATTCTCATTAGATCCTATTCGTGTCTCTCTCTCTCGTCAAAGTGTCGTTTGTGTTTGTGAATCGATGGTTGCCGCCGCCGCCGCCGCCAGTAAATGCATTTATGTATATATATATATATATATTCCCACCGATTCCCATGTACCCACCAAACGAGAATGGAAGGAGTCCGCTCCGAAAGCTGCGATTAGAAATTGAACACAAAAACCATTGCTTGGCTTGGCCAGCGTGCGCACAGCTACTGGTATGCTCTCACCTTCAGGGTGCATAATACGGTGCGTTCCCTCAGACTTCTCACAGCCCGAAGTGTTTTCACCGAGGCGCATGTGGCGTCGAAATGAGCCAGCAAGAACTGCATCGAAGCCTAGGTTGGGTTTGATCAAACCTCGCAGCAACCCGTTCCTCCCAGAGTGGCCTGAGTGGGAGAGATCCTCACTAGTAGCTTCTAGCTACTAGTAGTAATGCCCTTGTTACTAGTAGCGATGCCCTTGTTACTAGTAGCTTCTCGCTACTACCGGAACCCCAACCGAATACATGTTGACTAGCAAAGCAAACATGTGCATGTGTGTGTGTGCGCGTGCGCATGCCGATGGACACTTTCAATGATTGCTTTGAATGGTCGGCCGGGCTGGTTTGACATGCAGTCCAAGTTTGCTCAACATAGACAGGGGATGGTTTTCAAGCAAACAGTTTCACCCACGCTAAAAACAGGCTTGACATGTCTCCATGTTTTGCACTCAACCTTACACACGGTGTTCTGGCAGTGTCATTCAACAGAGCCGGGCCGCTTGAGAGGTTGAAGGGCGAGGTTCATCGCAAAGTGTTTCTCAAAAGAAAAGATCGTCGCTGGTTTTCAGGTGCCATACTAATTAGCATAGCAGGTTGTTGAGATCTTCACCACAAGAGGACTGGATAATGCAGTCCTTGATATCTTCCCTCCGGCTGAGCTACTGTCGCTAGCTCTTCTGGGTGAAAAGCACCATAGCCCTTCTTGAGGCTCTGCGTTGGTTTCAACTTGAACCACTCCTGGCCCGACGATGTGGGCTTCTTGCGCTTCGTGGGCGCGCCAAGGATGGCACCACCCAGTTCAACATAACCCCGCGTTGCCTATAATCAACAGGAAACCGATGGAAACCGTAACCTTAACCCATCTCAACCCCCTATAGCCATAGCTATGTTGCTTTCCCCCTTTCAGCTGCAGATCTTCAAACAACCAAAGCCGAGCCGGTGCCTTTTTTCAAGTCCACCGGCTCGGACTCAAAACCGACTATCTAGGAATCTAGGCATAATATCTACTTGGTCAATCCAAATGGTTCTTTCTTTGAGATTGACATGAATGCTCGTGCATTCTTCGTGCCACATCGAGTGGTCCCCCAAACCCATATGCCACAATCATATGAGCCGTCTTTCAGCCAAGGGCGTTACTGAGCCAAGCAATTATGTGTATAATGTATTATATATATATACATATTAAATCATATTAATACATTACTTATTATATATTATTAATCACATTATATTTATACTTAAGATACGCATTCACTTACACATATGATACACACACATCTTGTATACGTATCAAATTGTATTAACAATATTTAAAACTTAATACGTAGAGATCTGTGACAGGATGCAGTAGTCAGAATACCACGTTTTTGGAAAACACATTCTGCAAATACGTTTTAAAAACAGCAAACCATGATCCCAGCATTCCAAAGAGTCATCTCAATCCGATCTAACATAATTCCAACTCTCTCTCTCTCTCTGTGTCTTGGGATGAAAATTGGAATAACCTCCAAGATTTTGTCGACTTGTGTCTTTTGGGGTCTCCCCGGTCTCCCTTTCATGCACTTACAAGGCCTTCTTTGCAAATGAGACCTCACGTCGGAGGCATGCCCGACCGAACCGCTGTCCATCTTCAACTGCGTGTTCGCGGGCCCCTTGATGTCGCGCACTGCTGCCACACCAGCGTCGCGCCGCAGTTTGCTGGCAACGGAGGGCCACAGCTTCCCCACCAAGAGCCTCAGGGAGTTGGCAGAAGTCGGAGAAGTTGCCCAAAAGCGACCGAACCTGAGGCTTTACTTTTGAACGGGTGAAGTCGAAGTCCTTGAATTTTGGTGAACGTCTTTGCTGAGGCATGGGATGTGTATGATCCTTCTTGATCCTTGTTTGAAGTCCCTGACATGAGGGATTTCAACATAAATCCAATGGCTTTAGGATGGGACTCAACCCAATTGTATAAGTGAGCCTGGGGCTGGGGTTTGATGCAGTCAAACATTCATCATGGAAGGCTGTGATGGCGTCTGCTGTTTGACTGAAAGTTCATGAACGTGGACAAATATGGAGGAAAGGAACGGATCCTGGCCAGTTTTGTTGGAGAAGGTTGGTCATGATATGTGATGAAATGTACGATTCATGTTACTACACAATGTGCAGATTGATTCCAAACGTCCAGTTTGTTGCGCCTACAGTTGATAGTAGATATAAACTTAACATGCATGCAACAAACCGTTGTCCGCATATCATGACTTTCATAACTGTCTGCGTTCCATCTGCTGCTTCCATGTAGGTCTCGGTGGTCTCAAAAAATGGGTAACCCCAAAATAAATTGATTTTGGGCATATCTTTGGCACGTGTGTTTTACGTGGCACCAACAAAATCAAAACTCAAGTCAGCACGGCAGTTCCCGGTTTCGACCCAGCCAGATGTGCCCAGAAACGGCGATAACGACTTCAAAACCTTGCTGTTCTGTGTCCAGTTCCGCAACAAGGTGAGGACTACCTGCCGTGCTGCCTGGCCAGACGACAATGGTGCACCCTGTTCTGGTAGGTTTGGCATGTTGGACGGGGTCAAAAGCGGGTCCATCAGTCCACATACAATATTGACCTTGGGAAACAAAACATTGTTATACATTGTTCAATCCTTCTTTGTCAGGGTCGGCCAAAAGCTGCATGCCGCACCAAATTGTGTCAACGACTTGTTCAACTGGCTTTGGCTGGCCTCTTCAATCTCGAGTCTCGGCATGAGACCCCCCTCTAGAACAAGACATTCCGCCCTCTAGAGCACACACATGGGAGCACACATATGTGAACAAACACATGAGACCACACATGAGAGCACAACAATGAAAGACCTCATACATGAGAGCATACTCGGAGCACATAAATCTAAACAATTCTAAACACAACGGTGAAGCCAATGTGAAGCCTACGATCAGTGAATTTAATCGACGTGCCGGGTGGTAGGGAGTTTACTTGGTACTCCCTTTTTTGGCAAAACCACTTGCATGTAGCTTGCAAGTAGCTTGTACCAAAAGGTTGCAAGTATGGACAACTCAGCAAAATTTGTGAGTGCAAGACAGAGTACTTATATGTAAATTGAACTGAACGACTTGGCACTTTTCAAGTATTTTCCAAACGCTTGCCAAAAACTTACAAGTGACTTAGCCAACATACTGGCTCAAAAAGGACAATCCATATTCTGACAGCGTTTGTTTCTGAAAAAAATGCATGTGGAAAGTAAACTTGACCTAGCGGATGTACTATTTTAGTATTTTAACAAACATGGTGTACACATATATACACTCGCGCACAGGCGCACAGCCACTAGAAAAAAACATGTTCTGCGCCGCCTCCCCAGTCGACACCACACCCTCCGGGCTCCCACCCTCCCTCCGCTCCTCTCCACCTTGCCGTCGCCTGCGGCCTCCGTCAGCACACGTGTATGTCCCAGAGGGTCCGGTATACCGCCTGATCTCGCACCTTGCGACCCCACGCCCCGCTTCCGCGAGCTGCTGCCTGCGAACAAGCCACCGTGGATGTCGCTCAGGCGGTCTTCTTTGCTCGCGCCATCCGTGGAGCGCACGCTTCATTGAACCGCCAAGTAAAATAAGGTTCGTGCACAGGGTCCACATCTAGAAAGCATTGCTCCCAAGCACAAGCGTGTGATCAGCTGCTTCAACAGTACCTCCCTACCAGGTCCAGGTCAGACCCTCCAATTTGGAAAAGCAATCTGTGGTGAACAAAAAGTCATGATTAAAGTCAGTGATTCCAATGTCCACAAATAATCACACATGTCACATGTCACACAATCCACCCAGTCACACATCCTGCCACCCAGCCTTCCCTTCCATAAGTGCACTCTGGCGGGCTGGGTCTAAGTTGGTTCCTTGGAGCATGAACGCAAATTCAAATTTGGTAGAAGGAATTGAGTTGCATGTCAGACCCATGCCGGGTCAAGGATGGTTCTGCAACCCTTGCTGGAAAAGAACGTAGACACGCTTCTGAACCTGGGTTCTTTCCTTCAACCTCTTTCTCTTCGATGGGTGCACCCTGGCCAAAGAAGATCTTGAAAACGAATCTGCAATATACCAAAGAGGGTGTCGTTAGATATTTCTCTGCAGTGCAATTTTTCTTCAGGATGCATTGCAGCTGCCCTTTTGGCAGGCTGTGTTTTTCATAGAAACACAACTACAGTAAACAAACAAGCCCCTTATGACACCGTTCTACTCTAGCTTGGAAGCCCAAAGCACAATGATATTATGTAATGTAATCAGTCCTTACGTTGCTGTCGCTTCCAAGCGATAACCATTTGCTTGCAGAACTTGCAAGGCCACTTGGTGGTCAGTCCAAGTGCTTTAGTTCCATGAACTTTTGTCTGACCATCTTGAGTTATGTTCTTCTTGTAGTACTTGCTTGCATTCTGCTGGCATCGGGCTTTGACCTTCTTGCTCAACTTTACAATGAAGGCATTGCCAGTCAGGTCCGCCAACACCCATGCGGGTCTTTGGATTGAACTGCCCTGAGCAACGTGCAACAACAGGTTTACTGAAGGCTTCGGACTGTGCCTGGCCCAACCACACAAACATCATTCAAGACATTCAAGATCAAAAAGAAACCCACAAAGCTCAGTCACCCAGGGACCTATGTAAGTGAGATATTTCTCAAGGCCACGTCCCAAGCTTTTGGTGAATGGAAAGCCCAGAGACTCACATAACTTAGATGTCTGTTGAATAAACTACTGTAGGTCAATCACTACGGGTCTGAATTGGCTTTCCCAATCAATATATAAAGTTTTTGGTGATTGAAAGCCATCTCAGATCCCAACCCAGTCCAAGATCAGGGACAGCTATGTGCAGGGATTCTTGCTCTCTGAAACATGGCCGAGTAGAACCTGATCGAAACTGAACACTCCAAGAAGTGGAGCACAGTCACAATAATGTCTGAAGCGAAGAAAGCCGGTGCAAAAATGTCGGAGTGTGAAAGGTCTAAAGTGTTTGACCCGCACCCATATAAGGGGTCTATCTTTAGTGAATGAGGAATTTCAGCTTGCAGGTGTCTACTTTGAAAGTGCGGTAATGGTAGACCTCAGCTCACCACACCTGCCACAAAAACAAAGCATGCCAAATAACATCACCGCCGTCAAGTCCAAAGTGCTGCGCCTGCTGCGTGATCTGCGCATCCACGTACAAGAGCGCACTTGCCACGAAAAGTGACCACTATTAGTCCAAAATCGTGTACGACACCACTATGAGAGCACAGTCAAGGAAAGCACTCACTCGCGAGCGCACCCACCAGTTTGTGCGAGACTGCGCAGTCGAAATGGACTCTGAAGATCTCGAGAGGAGTTTTTGTGCTGCAAGGGTCATCAAACTTGCCGCCAACGGATGTGGGCACCCTCCATCAAACCCATTGCTTAACACCGTGAAGTGTGCGAGAAAAAATGCTAAACAATGTATTTGTCTGAATTAGCCAAAGGTACCATGGAGGCCGATCGAGGGTGACAAAGTAGCACGTGAGATCTCGATCTGGGGCATTTCTTGAGATTAGAAACAACCTGACAACAATTTAGCACAGGAAGCTAGAGCTGCGAATCACGAAAGATCACATCAGTCAGAGTCCACGGCAGGTATTCTCACCAGTTAACACCCAAAGAGTGGACAAGCAAAGCTAGATACAACATAAGGATACTGCATACATATTCATAAATCATAAATCATATAGTAGTACAGCATGATACACAGAGATAGGTTTCGAATGGTTTCGAGTTTTGAGGACCATCTATCAGGAGTCACCTCTGCAAAGTCCTCCGATACTCAATGAGTTTCCATTGGAGATTACAAGCGGATGGCAAGGTCTGTGTGATTTCTTAGGCAACTTAAATGCTCACCATCTTTCCCGGTCAATCTGAATCTTCCTGACCAGGCCTGGCCACTGTACATCACAAAGCCACCGGACACCGCAGATCCCAGCCGTTCACCCACGAAGCATTCCACGAAGAGGGCCAATGACAAGGCTTCAAGATTATCCTCGGCTCGTTCGGGTGATGCACCAGAATGAGGTAGTTTTCCAAAAATGTGCCACCGATGAGGATGAAGTACACTATTCTGGGAAACCATGGAACACCTGGTCAATGTTATGTTTTTTTTTTTAAACGTCTTTCCACCGATTCATAATTAATGCCTTTTTTGTGAGCAACCCATAGCAGTTTAAACCGGGTGACTGACGCGGACGCGTTTGGAGACAAGACTAGCTCGGGGTCGTCCAACATTGTTCCAAAAAATGCGAACAGCGTGGACTAGTCCAACTATGGACCCTTTGGTGAGCAAAACATACGAAACACAAATGGTTTCTTCTGAGGTGGGTGTTTTGGGGCGGTTGCTCGTATCTGAAACACGGCTCACCAACCACACAAGATCGAACAGTAGATCTGCATCTGCTGGCACCAGGTGGCGCGGGATTACTATCCACATGGTCCGATGGCTATCCAACGAAAGCAAGAACCACGGATTGATCCAAACATAGTATGACCATCATGAACAAATTGTCACCTAGGACTTAGGAACATTACCAGAATCCAAAACAAAGACAAACCAAGTTGACTACACAAACTCCATCACACACAACGTGAATGATTTTGAATCCAAACGGACTCCGTTGCAACGAACGTCACCTCAGTCATCCTAAGTCTGTGTGAGTGTTCCTTGACACCACTAGTTCCCTATTGCGAGTACGGCAAGATTCTTGGATGCACTGGGAATTGGACATTGAGCAATTTCATGAACATGATCATTGAGCAAGGCAATCACTATAGTAGTTTGGAGGCCATCGCTTGTAGTTTGGAGGCAAGGCTCCAAGCGCCTCACCTGTGCCGCCAGCTCTTGCAGCACCTCTGCGGCTCGGTTCGCGTGGCTCGCCTCGTCGGAGGCTTTGGCCCGGTCGTCCAAGCAGCGACCTTCGTGGTGCCGAGGTCGGCTCGGGCAAATCTGCGTGGAACACTACCACCAAAAAAAGCCTGAGGAGCATAGACAATATATGGAAACATAGAAACATATTAGTCTATTGAAATGTTGTGTTTAGATGTCAGTTTAGTACATTTTAAGTAGTCGTTGGAACCAATGCATACCAGGATCCTCGACTCCAGAACTAGATGGTTTTGTTTTGACCCCACCACAATAGCCATCTTTGCCTCGGGAAAATTTGATATTTCCACATCCTGGGAGAGACGCGTGGTTGCAACAAAGTGCCTCTAGTTGGCCTATCTGAGGTTTCCGGAAACTCCCGGAGTCCTGCCAGGCACGAGTACGTGGTCAAAAACAGGGTCTTGCAACCCGTGGCTGCATGTCGAAACACATTGCTTTCATTATATATATATGTTATTTGCTTTCTGAGTTTCACGGCTTGAACATTTGCCGAGCTCCAGAAATGAACCTGACTGACTGCAGTACTCCCTCATGTCCCAATTGAGTGCCAAGGTACACCAACCTTTCAAACATCGTGAAAACCCCTTGATCTCCAGCAGGGCGTCTGCGATGAAGAGACTCTCACGCCTGACAAATTCTGGTCCCCCATTCCAAATCTGCTCATAAATACTAATGTTCCCACTAGTAAAAAAGACATACTGAGACTGATATACTGACAAAAGAAACAACCAAAACACCGTATCTGCTGATCGGCACACCTTGGTACAAAGGGAAAGAGCCAAGCGTGTTCAAATCCACAGCTCCCCACTGCTCAAGGAATGTGCAGCTTGATCGTCAAGGATTGGCACTATTGGTATATATTATTGATGTGCCCGTAGAGATTGGAATAGTAAAACAGCATGTCCTGGGTCACTTACCCAACCGGTTACATTTCGTCGGTCAATGGTTCCGAGGCTGCTTCCTCCGTCCTCCTACTGTGAACACGACCGACCTGTTCAACAGTTTCACCTCTGGGAGTGGTAGACACTGCATGCCAAGAATGGAAAGCGCATGCAATGCTGATGTTTAAGGGCACATATAAGGTCAAGCACAGAGTGCTACTAAGGACGGGAGATAGACCAAGTCCTCTGCCACCCCAAGTTCCCTAAATCCGAAGCCTGGAATGGCACCAATTGCTGCTCCAGTCAACTCTTCCATTTGAGGGACCTCCCTCCCACACCTAAAAATCCCATGTACAGTGCACCAAAACGACCAAGCGTCGTAGTATTGCCGGAGACCAACGAACTGAGCCATCTCCAAGCCAAGTCGCAGCTTGTGCCGCAGGAGCCCTTGTGCCAAGCGCGCCGCTGGCCGCGGAGCAAGATGTGGAAAAATCCTCAGGGATGAGCAAGACGTCCTAGAGGATCTGAGTAGAATGAGCTTATGTTGAAATGGATGGGAGGAAACGAGTATAGGTTGGGAGCCATGTCACCCTCCAAAACGATCGCTTGGAGATCTTTAAGACATTTACATGGAGAACATTTGAGAACATTATACAATTCACTCCGTGCATACATGCATACATGCTGTACCTTACGCAACAGGTGTTTCTTATTCATGTGTTTGTTCGGATTCATACAATAGCTTACACTGGCCCAAACAAGCAGACCCGCTTAGCCGCTAGTCCTGGATGCACAATATTCAATGCAGCCCACAAAATGACTGGATGAAGCTTCCACCTTTGCCACCAATCGATGGAACACCTTTGCCGTTCACCTTCAGAGATTCGTGCCGTAGCCGCACTGAAGAAAGAATTCTATTCGGTTGATGAAGAACATGCACATGAGCAAATATGAAAAGAGTGCGTTATTGGCAGAAGTAGCAAGCAGGTCCCTTGCGAACTCTACAAGTAGTTGCTCTAGTTTGCGCACCCCAACAAAGAATCATTCAAATCAACGAATATCCTAAAACCATCTAAAACCCTCTTCTGAACAAAGCTTCCAATAAGTTTGAAGCAACACCAGAACCACCTCCACATCCTCATCCCACCTCTCCCGCGCCTGGGCAAAGCCTTCAAAAGTCCTCGTAGGTCCAACTCTAAGGGTAGCTCGCTGGAGACCTCAGGCTGCTGGTGCCGGTGGTGTAGATCGTAGAGCTCAAAACGGGTGTAATTATGATGTCACTATGATTTGGACATTGTTAGATACATATCTGTATATATATATATATATTACATATATAATAGATCCCTCATGGTAAAAGAGTGGGCTAACCGTGCGTAGTCCCTTAGTGACGTGCGTTCCACACTCATCACGACCTTCTTCGGGGATCCCATCCCTATTTCGATGACGAGCGGGTGAGGTTCAACACCCAAAAGCAAAGCACAACAGGATCAGGATAAGTAGCAGGGACCTCTGTTCAAGTCATGTGCAGGAACAGGTTCAACCCATGAACACAGTTTGCAGCTCTTGTTCTTGCCGTCTTTGGAGAAACTCTTGCTTTACAGTGCTCGGCAGTACAAGCTCTTGCAAAACTGTGCTGAATGAAAAGCAAACGCATATACCAAATCTACGCGATGCTGCGAGCTCGCTCTATTGGTCTTTTCCGCTCCTGCTAAACCGGAGGGCCCTCTGGAATCTTTCACGGTGCTGCAATCTGCGTCGTGCTTGAGACGCTCATCTCCGTGAGACGGTGGAAATCGTGAAGTTATGAGCAGTTCAACCCTGGAGCGTGTGACCCATGGATACAGCTGCAGCTAGCTCACACAATGTCAGTTAAATAGACTCCTTGTTGCAAGGCGCTGGACATCCACTTGTGCATGTTTCTTCCAAAGCAACCGTTGAGAACTGTTGTCAGTGACAAGATGACTTATCTTCGTTATCTTGATAACATGTGATAGCAATCTTCTAGGGGCTGGTTTCCAATGCAATCATACAAGTGTCCAATGAATTGTCAATGATATCTGCCCTGTTTGCCACAACATGCTCACCTCACCAGTCCCCTACTTCCAAGAAGGAACTTAGATGGTGCAAGTGAGGCAAACAGGGAACACATACAGCTGCACCCAAACGATACCGGCCTGGAGATAGTGACCCGACCCCCTCGTTCAACTTGGCCAGCTAAAGCAAATCAAGTTTTCTGTGATACTGTGCTGCATTGAAGAGCCACTATTCCACAAGCAAGAATGCACACGCAATTGAAAGTTCTTTGTCGTTCAAAAGCACGTGAAGCACCTATTCAACCTGTTCAAGTAATGCGTTAGTTGACAAAATCGCGAGCTTGCGCTAGCTGAAGGCCACCCTTGACTGCAATTCACATTCGCTTTGTACATCATCGAGCGCTGACCACTTGTGTTTCGCAACACGTCTCTTTTGGATGCTTGGTTTTGTTTAAGAAAGCTGGACAAAAATAGCACAATGAACAAACATGACTCCATTTGTGGTTATCGCTCCCGTCGGTTGAAGAACTGGGCCATGTATTTCCAATGCTCTTGGACGGTCCTCGCGGAGGTCCAGTGCAGTCATGAAACCCAGTGAACACAGAAATGGCGTGGATTCGTGGATGTTGGAACAGTGGCAACCAAATCCCAGCTTCCAGAAGAACTGTTTAGTACAGTGAGTTCAGAATTGTATCTGGACACTTGTGTTCAAAAGCCTTTCACATCAGGATGCAAGCAAAACCCACGTTGGATGTCTTTTGGAGTGTTAAGTTTTGATTAGCCGGCACATCCATTTGGAGTCCCCTTCCATCTTCCTGTTAATGAAAGGATTCCGGCTCTACCAACAGAACATGGAACAGCCAAACCCCCAGGCTTAAAATGAAAAACATTTGTTCACAATCCTGGGGGGGCAAGCGTCCTCAATGCATCATCCCAGTCCCCATCTGTCCTCATCCATTCGCCATCATCTTCCGTGTGCTCCCAGCTGGGCCCAAACATGCCCATGCGTAGATCGGCATTCGCTTGGGCCAACTCCTCGGTTTCAGTCCACTGGAAGAGTTAGGACAACTGGGGTGCCAGGAGCTCCTAGTAGCGCCCTTGCTCCTAGTAGCGATGCCAGGAGCCCTAGTAGCGTCCTTGCTCCTACCCCCCCCAAGGATGGAGATCTTCCAGCCCCAAAGAGTCACTGCTTTTGGCCAAAGAATCGAACCGATCCAAGAAATGACACAGTGCTGCAGTCGTAGAAAAGCTGCGTTGGGCTTGAGCGACCGGTTCTAAAGTTGATCATTTGGGATTTTGTACGATCTTCTGAATTGATTCTCCTGCGTCAAAGAGTGTGTTTAGCTTTGTGGGCTGAAAGCACGCTTGGCAACTTTACCTGCTACAACGTTTTATACGGTTTTCTTATTATGTTCATCAAACTTGGACACCGCTTGGCCCCCACTTCGCCCAACCATTCTGACCATCTTCTAAATGACCTATATTCACCTGAACACATACATTGCAAGTTTCCCAGTCTTTAATGTGCCTGCCAGGGTTTTCTGTATTTCGTGGCATTTGATTCTTTCTATCATACACGAACACACACACACACACAGGGGAGAGAACTGTGACCGTACGATACGCTTGCTGAATGATTCAGCACGGGACATCCTGACAAAACCGGGTGGCAAAAAATGTCCTTGGACACCCAGGGTACGTCTGGGTACAACAGGACCTGCTAATATTTTTGCCCCATCAACGACCTCCTGAGTTGAAGGGAAAGTAGTCTTCCAAACAGCCAATGTCCATCTCTATTGCTGGACAAAGGGTCACATGCACAATGTTGTATATCAAATCTGGAGGTGTAGTGTTGTTGAACATGTTGAACTGAGAATTAATCGAAACGTGAAGCTCTGAGTGAACTTGCGACAGCAGTAGCAGTCAATATTAAAGCTATGCTCAAATTGGTTTAGAGGGCGATGCTATGCGATGCGAACCTGCGATGTTTTGCGTTTTTAAACGGATTCATGAAGTTGCCAACGCCACCCAAGGCTTTCTTGGCTCATCCAACCCTTTCAAGACCGGTGGCCTGTTGTGAGTTCATGATAATGTTGGCGCCCATCGCCACCGGCTCATCTAAGGGCGCCCCTGACGTTCGAGGCCGTGGCCAAGGCAGTCAAATCCCAGCGGAATTCCCGCTCGCCAGGTTTGGAACTCGTGGAACTGTCTTTTTCTTGAGGATACACATCGGGGGTTTCATCCACCCACTCACGTGTCGGAGATCTTCCCACCTGCCAAGATCAAGACCTCTGCTGGGTCTTCTCCAGCTGCCAAAGAGACCTCACTGCAAGAGCGGCTCAGGGTGGCAGTGTTGTGCACCGGCAACTGCTCCGTGTTCACCGTCACTTCACCTCGCCGCGTGTACCTCACTCCGGAAGGGATTTCCGGGATCGCATATCGAAGCACCACGAGGTTTGTCACCAGGCGTGCAGGTCTTATCCGTGACATCTGACATCCAAGTCGCAGAAACCTCCACATGTACGCGATCCATCTGGGTCCACGATATTCAAAAAGGACAACTGGGAAGGGGTGATGATTAAAAGAAAACAACAGCACATGTATATCATTGCCTGTTGGATTTCGTAAGATTAATGAACAACTTGAACTATTTGCGTCTGGAGTGCCTGCCTGCACTACTGAAAATACTAGTGTATTTTCCAATTGGGGTACACCCACACCCTAACACATTAGCTAGGCCATGGGGATTTATATACAGTATATAGTATAGTTATATGTGTCGTATGTGTCACGTCGGTGAAACATGATTGATATCTGAGGAACAAAATCATAAACAAATCCAGAACCTCGCCTCAGTCGGTTCACTTCTGGAAAAAACAGAACAAAAACATCCAGTCCAAAAATAAGGGGAGTTCCAAAACCCACCTTGGGTCTATGCTGCTTTCGCTCTCCTAGTCGTCTACAGTACTTTCAGTTTTTACAAGGTGGAATTTGGCTTGGTCTTGGCAGCAAATGTAGTAGGTCTTCTGACAAGTCGTCCTGCAACACTCGTGGATCTCGTGTTACATAGTTGTCAACACAAATCAATCCTCCCAATGCTCATAAAACGGGTCGCAAAAAAACAATCCTTGCAAAGCAAAGGACAAACCCTATATACCAACCCTTCCATCTGCCGTTACCCTTTGAGTGTCCTAAACACCACTCTTCCGTGGAACAATACATGGACTACTAAAAACCACCAAGTTGGACATTGGCAAAAGTTAGGATTCTCCTGTCTTCGGCGATCCACTTGAGCCAGCATTTCATAGCATTTCTCCAAAGTGCAGTAAACAGGTCCACCCAATAGGCTTAGGCCATGTCCAGACAGACCGCGGCTCCAGCGACACATGCAGAATGGCCAAATCTAGCGCGTGTGGAGCGAAATCTTCAGTCACATGCCGGCTCACTGAAATCCTCACGCTGTCCAAACGAAATGGAGCCCAGAAAATAATCCTCAAAGACGGGTGAGATTCTGCCATGTTTGGACACAGGAATCGACTACCAAAGAGAAAAACATCATCCAGGACAGCATATGACCATACAGTCATACAGCAAACCACATGGTGTGTTCCTTCAAATGATGACCTGTTCCAGTGTCAGGGACGGACTGATCATCGCCCCATTAAAGATATCTAACAGGTTTGGGGTGCATCCATCCCCGGTTTCATCGTTGTGCATGAAGTTGGCCTTCTCATCCAAATGGTGAAACCAACTGATCATACTGCCAGTTGACAACTGGAATGGTGAAAAGAAGCGGAAGAGAAGCGGACATCATCGAACATCACCCTCATATCTGGCCACAATGCCCTTTATGCCCCTTCGCGAGCTTGTGAGGGTGGATCTAAGGGTCTTACAATGTCAAACATCTCGTGTTTGTGATCCACCGGAGCTGTTCCTGTGGGATAGCAAATCACAAGAAAGGGTTCACCTGCTATAATTCAAATGCCAGCAGTATTCGGGGAGGTCCCTCTGTTTGGAACAGATTACAAATGACACTTGAACATCTATAGTGGCGTCTGTTGGCAGGTCATGACTTTTGCTCCAATTGGATTGGGGCGTGTGGCGGCTACGTGTTGACACGCTTCAAACGCGCCCTGCACTGCCTGAATAGGTCTGGATGGGGCTCGAGACTCCATCAGCTTCACCAGCAATGACTCCTTTTCATGCAACCCAAGCAGCAAACCGGTGCAGGAAGGAAAGCTGGTGTTGGAGTTTGTTGTTGGGCATTTGCAGTGTTTGCTTTGGCAAGCAACATTACAAACATCTGGTCCATCTTGCAAATGTCAAAAGTCCAATCTGGGAAAACAAAATCGTCGAAATGTCTAAATCTTATCAGTCTTATCTTCAATCGCAGGACTGGTGAGGCGGAAGCAAGTTTGGAGTCAGGCCATGGGATTGGTAGAAGACGAACTGAAGAGGGTCAAAAGTAGAGGGATGAGGATGTGTGAGGAAGCCCCCTGAAGTCAGGCCTTGCAGCTGGACTTGTTCAACCTAACTTGGAGGTCAAATGCAACCAGGAAACAAAATACTAATTGGATGGACACATACGCAAACTATGCCGTCGAAAGCTTGCAATCATTTGTACATAGCTAAGTTGCTGAACTGGGAGTCCGGAAATTGTTGGCTTGAAAGATCCAGAAAGATTAGCGGCTGGCTGCCAGCTTCTTGATGGTACAGACTCATAGTAGTAGTCCGTTTGTCTTTTGGAAACCGCACGCAATCGAACTGTTGCCAAATGCACAAGCGGCATTCTGTATACACAATCTCAATAATATATCCTACACTTTGTTAAAGGGGGGGGAACCAAACAAGAATGGACAGCAATGGCAATTAGTCTGGATTATGTAAGAGAACGCGCAAACAAACCAATAATTTCTGGTTCTTTGGGAACTTTGGGACAGGGGCGAGTTGAAGTACCCACGATGAAAAACAAGACATCATAGGGGATTCCCCACTCCAAGCACAACACGCATGAAAAACCAGACGTGCCGTACTGAGATGTATTGAGGTCCACAACTGTTCGATGTTCAGGTTCAAAGAACATACACAACCATTTGTGCATGTAAAACCGAAACCTCTGGACAGAAAAGTGTTTGTGTTGTTTTCAAGTCCTGTGAGTTGGTCGTTTTCTATCGGATTCTTTAGTCATTCTGGTTTGGCAACATCTCAAGCACAAACTTTCTTCTATCCGAAGAACATCGAAGAACTTTCATCATTCAGCTGTGTGTCGGACAGTGACTCCCTTCGATGGCTCGCTCGTCGGCACCGGACCTGGCCGTGACAATGTGGGAGTTCCATGGCTGGAAGTCTCGAGGCGGACCTTAGGATACTACTAGTAGCAAGAAGCTATTAGTAGACTCCTTAGTAACAAAAAGCTATACTAGGAACAAAGGGCATTCCTACTACCTTAGGACTGTTGCACTGGAAGATGTTAAACATTGTTAAACATTGTTAAACATTATTATTAACCATGCTTAAACATTATTCTGGGTACTGGTAGGTTGAATCCAGTGTCCATAAACATGATTTCCCGTAGAAAAGTGTGTTCGCTCTATGATTCAGGCTCTTTTAAGATCTCTTGAGCTCTGAACAGAAGCCCGACCCGTTGAAAATAGACTGTGAGAACCAAACCATTTCTTGGGTTCCAACGTGTTCCAGCCATCTTGAATCCACTATGGAACAACAAGGATCGACCAAACTGCAATCTTTATCCAACGTGATTGGCGCTGATGTTTCCCCACAGTTTCACCACCTGGGTGTTCTTCATTACGATTTACGAGTTCCTTACTATTAGAAACGATTAGAAATAAAACAAAACTAAATTAGATTTAAATCAATAGCTTTTTGTTACTACTAGTAAGGCACTTGTTACTACTAGCGTGGCACTTGTTACTACTAATCCCTGGGTGCAACTGACCACTTGTAGAGTCTCGCAAAGTCCTTGTGTTTGGAAATCCCTTCTGCCACTAAGAGCTGCCCAAAAGGACCACTGCCCCGCCTCGCTCATGCACTTCCACAGAGGATTCGGGCCCCAACATCTGCCGCGGCAGCTGGCTACTTCCATCGATGTCCAAGTCCCCCAACATCTGCATCCGCGGATCCTTGGAACAATTACAGTACTGCATTCATATAAATATACTTGAATCACTACTAGGAACAAGAACGCTACTAGGAGCAAAGGACGCTATTAGGAGCAAAGGGTCCAAAGGGTCCAAAGGGTCCCAGGGTGGGTGCGACACCAGCAGTCTGTCAAGTTCTCGCTAAGAACCTTTGGGGCCAGGTCCCGTTCTCCTGACGCAGTCAGCTGACTCAGCTGACATGCTCTTCACCGAGCTTCGTAGTTCGTAGAAGGAACTCTCTCTATATATATATATATATTTTTTTTTCATTTTGGAGCAACTTTGCCGAAATCAATTATCACTAGTCACTAGCATGTTGATAAGTCATCATAAGTCATGTCAGTCAGTTTCTTCATGATAAAAGTGCCAATCTGCATAGGTGAGGAAATGTGGCTAGGTGATGCTAGGTGCAAAATTGGTTCAACTGATGGCAAGCTGTTGCAAGGTTGTTGCTGTCGCAAATTCTGATCCACTAAAGTGCAGCCCGAACCCGCCGGTCCATCGAGACCAGGCATCCACCATCTTCTGCTTCTGTGGGAGATTCACCCAGATCTGAAAAAGCCTCAGATTGAAGAAACACACCATGTTCTCTCTCACGTCCCATTCTTCAACCTTTACCCCTCCCCGGAAACAAACGTGACTCGACGTAAGCATGGGTTTTTTCAACGAAAGTGACTCGACCGGACCCCGGACGTCTTTAGCCTCCCCCCGCTACTGGGAACAAAGGACATCGCTACTAGGAACAAGAACGCTACTAGGGGCTCCTGGCCTTACTACTAGGAGCAAGGACGCTACTAGGGGCTCCTGGCATCGCTACTAGTAACAAGAAGCTATTAGCTTATTGTTTCTACTAGCTTCTTGTTACTACTAGTAAGGCACTTGTTACTACTAGCGATGCACTTGTTACTAGGAACAATTGGCGCTTTCCCAATCCTTCGGATCCGAAGCTCTGGATCCGCCCGGACGACGGGCGGATCGACGTGGATCCGTCCGATCGGTCCGATCCGTCCGTCGAAGAGCGCCGAGAAGCTCTTGGTCTGAACTTTCCCACTCACCTCGCAGGCAGGAAAATCACTAGTTGAAAGAGCCGCAGTGATTAGCTTTGTGAAATCACCACCTGCATCCTTCCAAGCACCTTTGAACATGGACTCTACCCACTAGGCAGTTGGATGTTCTTGGACTTTTCATGGATGTTTCAAATCTTTCTCACCAAATCTCAGGCGTTGGGGCCTTTGGGGATGCGGGATGCCTCTCCGAGCAATCAAAGTCTGACCTGGTTAGTCTTTGGACACCGGTGGTTGTCTCCTTTGGGACCAGCAAATACCTACAGTTGTTTCCAGTTTCCTGGATCCACTGGGGCAGTTCCCTCAACACAACGTTGCCCGTTGCCCAACTGGACCTCCAGTTCGCCACATCTCCTCGTGCAACAAACCTCTGCCGGCAGTCATCCATTGCACGGCAGCGCCCTCACCATCTCCTGAGGCATCCTGGCGGCGTCCCAAACCAGCAACGTATAAGAACGGAAGTTCTACTGCACTAGCGTGAATCATTGATCAGTTTGGAACAACACACTTTTCGGACCTCTTTCCTGTTCTTAGATTCTCTAGCCCCAAGTCCTCTCCCTGTCATGTGGTTCAGACGGCCTTGTCTCCAAGTCTTCAAAACTCGCAACAAATAAGTGATTTCAGCAACGCTTCCTCCAATCAAACGTTTTTGTCAAGAACATGTATTCGCATTGAATCTCCCAAAAAACTCAAATAGATCTGATTTCTCACCCTCTTCTAAACCTTTATGATGTTGGTCAAGCACAACGCCTGCTGCACTGCTGCATGGAACTTACACTTGAAAAAAACATGAGCAACGTAAGCTGGGAAATTGTTCACAAATCTCTCCTGTGACACGAGGAGTCTCGGATCAAATGTCATTACTACTAGTAGCTATTGGCTACTAGTAGTAATGCCCTTGTTACTAGTAGCGATGCTTCAACCAGCAAGTGCCACACATGCGTTTAGCGTCTAGGACACAAGTATATATACGGGAAGGTCTTGCACAATCTAGGCTTAGAAGGTTTCGAGTGCAGCTGGATTCACTTTTTCAGTAGTGAGTCTGTTTTAATTTTGGCAGTGGAAGTACGCCCATGCTGTGCTTTGTCAGTGTACCATGACATCTCGCAAGTTCATTTGCAAAGTAGTCTCGAGATGAAAGATTTGGATAGCCAAGCCACAAAGGGGCTGGATGGGAAGTGAAAAGACCGGCACTGTGTACGAGCAAATATGCAGATGCATCCTTTATCGATTAAGACTGATGCCTTGCACAAGGAACTAAAAGGCAAAAGTAATACTGTATTAGGGTTTGGGAGTGGAAATTGGAGCAGAGTTGAACAAATGACCACAAATTTGGCTGAACAAGAGTATACTTGGAAGTAAAATGAATAGTAAAAATACAAACCTAATGAAATAAAGGATGGAAGTAGAGGATGAAGGGGACACAAACAAAAGATATATGATATATGATATGATATATGTGTAAGCAAGTTCAGAAAGAAAGAAGAGAGCGAGGATTCGATCAGTTCTGAACATGCGAGAAGTGGAAAAAGACCCTTGCAGAAGTATTGTGTATATAGATATATTAAACTGTCACAAACACACACACACACACCGCACCCTGTAAAGACATGTGCACAACGATATGGGAGTGGGAGGGGGGTACCATAGATTATACAGCATATATTTCTGTAATTCGACAATTATAGGCTCTCCACCACCCTGGTCCCATCCCATGCCGCCTTTTGCTCCAAAACCACGGTCCCGACTGGCCTTTGGCGCGCCATAGGACTTCTTGACGCCTCGCGAATCTCGATGTACTAGGCCCCCGCGGAGCACATAGGTCACGGTCTCGAAGCCACGATGAGGATGGGCAGGAAACCCCTCCGGCAGCAGGAAGCGAAAGAGGTACCGCAAGGGGTCCTGGGCGAAGATGGAGACACATTGGGGGTTGGACGCATCCTTGAAAAATACATCAATCACCAATTTGTGATCCATATACTGACGGTTGTACGTACTCCATACCTCTTACAGGTTGTTGATGTCAAACAACCAAGTGGAATGATGTGGAATGTGCAATTGACCGAGACAATGGATGTTATTGACAAATGAAATCTCTTCCTGTGAGATTACGTCCTTCCAAGAATGAGCGCCGCATTGTTTAGATGAACCACATTTCAATTGAGCAGAAAAGTGCCAGAACACGACAATCGACCATGCTATAGGGCCTTCAGGTTTGACAATCCCACTATGATTTATGCACGGGTTTGCATTCTGAATCTCTGGCGCTGAGTTGCAAAGGCGAAGAAGGAATGGCGATGGTGTGCCACCAGCAGAAAAGGATCCGTGGAGGCCTTGACCGCATCGTTTCACCACCCCAGGTGAGGTCAAATCTTGAGGAAAACCGGTCTCTTGTCCCACCAATCTGTTTTGATATGATTCAGCATGTCATGTCTAACATCCTCGTCTCAGCGAGGAAGGTATAACAATCCGTCAGAAGAGCTTTAGCCCCAATAGAAACAACTACATCCTACTAAAAGCAGAGTGAACATGATCGATCCCCCGACAGCTACACTGTACTTGTATCAACGTGAGCCACCTCTTCGGGTGGACGGTAGATATGTCAAAATTGATTATATATATATATATGTGTACATACTGGTGACATACTGGGTCTGTTTCGCCATGTTGGAGTGCAAGCGGATTGTTCCAAGAGCCTAAACTCGACTATGTCAGCAACATGCAGACTTAGACCATTGCCCCTCTTGCAACAAGAGGGTCCAAGCAACATAGAAATAAAGTTCCTTAAGGTTGTAAGGCCCCCCTTCTGCAATTCCAGACTTGACCAAGTCACAACACAAAGAAACACAGAACATGATGGCGCCCTTTAGTAATGGGGCCTTATTCAAGGAGCCCTAGCACCTTTTTTCCAAACAGTGTGGTCACACTAGGGGTCTTACGGTCGCTTTGATCCAGGGTGCTCTCCGGTGTGTGCGGCCAATTCGATGCTGTTTACGGCAAATCCATGCCTCTCGAGATCTTCGAGGTGCATTTCCACTGCTGAGGCTCACACAAACTGTGGTGGGAGCTTTTCTCGACTGCGCTCTGGTTGTGGTGCCATGCACATTTTCGTGGCAGGTGCAGTACACCGTGAAGTTTGGACAGTGGCGTGATATTGAAATGTTTGATGATAGCAGTGTCGGGCACAAATTTGGAAAGGCGTTTAGGCTCAGAATTCGGGGGCGCATCACTTTGTGAACCACCACATGCAAATTGTGTGGCAGGTGCAGCACTTCGGTGGTGATTTTGTGGCGTGGCAAGCACAGCACAGCACCGCACTTTGTGATCCTCGATGCGCACAAATTCGTGGCAGGCGCGGCATGACTTGGTGAACTTCGAAGTGCAAAAAAGTGCTTTCATATTGTGTGTGCTCTCGCCTGTGTGCTCTCACACATCTGTGCTCGCATAGGGTTGTGCTGCTCTCATATGTGTGTAGTCGTGTGTGTCAACACCTCTCCAAGGAAGATGCACGGACGAATTAAACTGTAAGGAATTCCTGCACGATCAATGCAGGGGCGTACGGCTCGTCATACCCACCGTACCCAACGAAGCTACGGTATGACGAGGGAAGGGTGGACTGATCATCCACCTGTACCTGCTTTCTCACCAGTGATGATTTAAACAATATTGTTTCGGACTTATTCGCCTTGCCGTTCCCTTTCAGGGCTGTTTCCCAGGTCTCAGGCAGCGCTCTAAACCGGTATTGTAATCACTATAGAGTGGATTGCCTTAACTGATTTAGCTCTTGCGAGCATCAATCTAAGTGTATGTGCTCTACAGTGCGGAAGTTCGCTTATTTATGCTTATTCGACCTTGTCTTGTTCTACTGTTTGGGGTTGCTTGCTGGGATAATCACCAGGTCACATCTCCGGTCACCAAGGCGCCGTGTCGCGGAAGATCATGGGACACACCCGGCCGCCAAAGCGGTCTTCCAGCTTGGCAGAGAAGCTCGGTTGGAAGATCAGGTCCTAAGGGTTGGCCACGAAGCTCGATGGGGTCATGCAATACAGCAGTAAGAGAAAGAAACATACTTAAAAGAGGAAGGTCAGGCACCCTGCTTCATTTCTTGTGTCTTCATTATGTTCTGTTGGCAGGGGATATTGCTCAATATCCCGTATCGTTGTCTAAGTCTAAGGACGAACTCAAAAATCCCAATGTCTCGTAAAAGGCACATGAAACATAAAAGTCACACGAAGTAAGCGACTGTAATATAAAGAAAATGAAACAACTCCCTGGAACGTCTGCCGAAACGTCTTGTTAACGAAGAGGACATTTTTGAGGGTGGCCGATCGCTCTTGCAGGTCCCAACCACACTTTCAACATAGCTGAACGTGCTAGTATCCAACAACTGCGGCGGTGTACTTGTTGCTTTTGATGGAGGTGAGTGACTTCTGCAGCTTTTGTCCAAATTCCTGAAAATTCATAACCGCTCTTTACTAAATCGGACATTGCAAGTTCTTGGTGGAGGCTCAATCGGATCCCAACAATCCAGAGGAACCTGAAAGTAGTTCAAAGACTTCCGGAAGTCAGTCCCGCCCAAGATCCGCTTCAATATGAGAAAAAGGCCGGGGGGTAACAATGAAAGTACCACCAAACGTCATTGCTAAATTACCAAATAACTCCAATATACATCGTTCAAATCAAAAGTCCAAGGTCATGCCATCCTGGAGCCACCTTCACTTCCCTCGTCGTGCAGTGTCTTCTTCAGAACATGCTCAAAAGGTACTGAGCACACCCCCGAAACTCATGAGATCTCATGAGTACCTTCTAAGAAGGTAGCCCGTGGGCTAGCATACAAAATTGTTCCGGATGCCATTCAACAGCTTCCCTTCGTCGCTTGTGCTTTCGTCGCGGCTCCAAGAGGATGTATATAACACCGAACCATGCCGGCCAAACCTCACGTCAGCAGGACAACACTTTTGGAACACTCCAAGCAGGTTTGAGCCAACCAACAAAATTCACTACTGTAACCAAAGACAAGCATGCGAAGCTTTAAGACCAACAGATATATAACTCGTCATCAGCTGACCCCTAAGTTTTTTGCAGGCATCAAATCAAGGTGAACGGTGGAATGCTTCGCAAAGCTCGCAAAACATACAATTCAATTGACAAGTTCTCCTGCACATGTGTCCCTTTAGCCCTTCACGATGCACCACCGAACCAATAGGGAATACATACATTCCAAGAAACAAAACAAGGCGAGCGTCTTACAGTATACAGGACCCTTCATTTGGATCCCGACAGACCACAGGCAGCCCCCGTGATTCGGAAGACCCTTCCTTAAGCGGTCGCCTCTACCCAACAATCATGCAAATGACAAAATTGGCCCGTTGGAAACCCGTTTTCCATCGTTTTCCTCTACAAACAAGCGGGTTTTCCACTTCTATGGTACATGATTCTCTGAAACAGGGTATTACTGATCCTCGTTTCAGATCAGCCACTGGCAAGCGCGGATGCTTCACCACTGACTCCACAAACGTTCCAGGGGCTGTTGGACTGGCCACCGCTGGGCTTGCTCGAAGACTCGTGGAACGTCTGGGCGTTCTTGCTGAGCTTTGAAAGGTTCGTGCTGATAGGCCCAAGAAGAGGCACAGCCTCAGTGGTCCAGTGAAATGCCCTCCAGTTTCCCCAAAACACTAATATATACATGGTGCTGTCTTTTTCCGCAAACAACCTGTTCTGCTCAGTGGATAGGTCCTGGTTTGCGATGCACTGGCAGAATCCATCTATACCTTCTGACCAAAGATGTGTTTCATTGTGTATAGGTTTGTGATTTGCATTGAATCCATGTTGATATTAGGGAACTGCCAAAGTCATGGATGTCATAGAGACCGCCAAATGGATGGGTGGCCTACCATACCATACCAATGGAAAGAAAGTGAATCCCCTCACAAGCATACTCAAATGCTGTTTCTATAAACAAGTTATGAGAAGCTTCTGCGCAAACCATACTGCCTGAACCCTGAACTTGTGTGGACCATGGATGGAGAAACACCTGATACTTATTTGTTAAGCAACAATTGCAGCAATTGCGCCATTTAATGTTCCTGGGGTGTGGATCACCACAAACCATCCCAATGTTCTTCTTGGGAGCAACATGTTTGGCTGCAATTGGATCCGCGTCCACGTGACGATTCCACCGAGGAGACCAAGGCGGACCAAGGCACCAGAAAGCTTTGCGCCATGGCGGACGCATGGCGTTTGGGCACGACTTTGGTACCCCGAAGTGCCAAGTGCCAGGGCACTCAGCAGTCGTTTGAAAAGAATGTTGGTTTAACACTGCATGATGAAGGTCTCGTTCAGGACATGGAGCCAAACAGTGTCCACATGATTTGATTTGATACTTTTGGTCTGTAACCATCGTAGCTGTGGAATCGCAAATCCACCTGATCTGACGGCAAAAACATCTCGCATGTCTTCACCTGACCCGGGCTTACACTGTGTCAAGTACACGGCCTAAAGCAAGCATCCCGACATCGTACTGATCAAAAAACTGCCTTGTACAACTAACCATTAATATATATATATATATAACATATATATATATATATATGACACCCGGGAAGGGTATTGGCGATTCAATCTTTTTTCTGATCATCCGTTGTCCACATAATTTGATCACATTCAGCTTGAGCTGTCCATCTGCAGAATTTCATGTACAATAGCGTACTGTTTGCACTCAATGCCCTCACTTAGTTACAGGCACTTTTGTTAAGATCCTGATGATCAAAATCATCACTATGTTGAGATAAATAATTCAATGATTGTTTATTCCTGAGGATTTTACGTGGCTTGCTTAAACCTTGACAGATCATTTGCCATGGACTTGGACAACTTTCTTTGTGACTGACTTAGGCATTGACTTGGAATGGCCACAACGCGTAAGGCAAACTCTGTCTCCTTTTCAGTGTCAATTTTCTTATTTGGTTTCTTGTTAGTGATCTTCGTATTCTTCTTCCTGCTTCTTCTTCTGTTTCATGAAGCAAAACACACACAATCATATATCATTGGGCATGATCTGAAAATCTTGTATATTACATTGTATATGATTGCTTTTGTTCGCGTTGGTGCACAAAAACACAATTTCACCGCCTCACACGACAGGGAGGTCAGGAAAACCGCTGCAGGAACATGGAAACGGCTCGAAATGTTCCAACATAGTTGCTTCCCAAGCTGGAAGGTCTCCGACAACTTGATTGGAAAATCCGGTGTTGTGCACCATATGTGTACCCTTATAAGATTCTATAGGGAGGACTTTGACCGTTCTACCGCTCTGGACGAAACTTCCGAAAACCTCAGCTCCCAACTGAGCAGCAGGACACCAAAAGCTCCAGGAGCCCGTCGGCCCCATCCTCTTCCTGGAACGGCTCGATCCAACAACAGGCATTTGGTGGGTCAACATGAGTCCGAAGGTTTGACACCTACATACCTGCGAGAGGTGTGTCAACTGGGGAGAACCTCCAGGAACACTGTGTGCTTGGGAGTTGGAGGTCCTTTATTGTGATTTCACTCACAGCCACTGTCACATGAGGGTTGGTTAAACTATATACATATAACTGTATGGCCTCTCACCCCGGAAAACAATATACTACAACAACAGCAGCAGCAACAACAACAACAACTCAATTGACCAAAGAAAAGGGGTGGAGAAGTGCACCGCAAAAGTGCACTGCAAATTGCAGGACAGTAAATCCATTATACATCATGATACTGAAACCATCTGAAACCTGAAGGTACTGTAGATTAACCAACAAGGAACGTTCTCCTGCCCGAGAATGCTACATGTAGACAGAAAGGTTTCTTGGTGTCTATAGTAATTAACAAGAACACCTCGTGGATAATTTCACGTCACGAACATCTGGAGGAACCCCGAACCAAGTTGTTGACATCATGTTTAAAGTGTCCTGCATCTTGCTTGTGTGCTGACAAATCTCAAATAAGAGGGAGCTGTGGATACTTTTCCCAATATGCACTTTGAACAAGTAGTGGGCAAGTATGATCTATGGTTGCTGCCTAGTGTTGGATGGATGCATATTCCTGCCCACGCAACAACTGGTCTGGATCATGTTCCGGATTGCGGTCATTGAACCGTCGCATGAATATGTCCCTTTGACTGCCACGCCTCTTCCTCATGCTCGGGCCAAGCCGAGGATGAGGCGCTGGATAGGGCCTACCAGGCGGCAGCCGCGAGATGCAACTCAGCCCTAAGTTGTAGAAGGGGATGGATGGTTGATGTGGATTGCTTCCGGCTTCCCAAGGTCTCAAGCCCATCCTTTGCAACCCTGTGAGAAGTGATCAAAATAGATTGTCCCCCACAGGAAAATGGCATCTTCTGGTCAGGAAGACATAGCAAAAGTGTGAGCGACGTCCGTGTGTCCAACCCCTGAAACATCCTGAAACTTTGAAGCTTCAGAAATTGATGTAGTCAATGATTCTGTTCCGTGGCTATGCTTATGCTTCCACAAACCGTTGAACAAAAAAACACAACGGACGTTGACATGCTCTTGAGCAAGGAGCCGTGAAAGAATGAGAGTCGCAAAACGTTGCCATGAGGGCATCGCTGCTTCTAAAGAACAACGTCCACACCCAAGAAGAAACAATTCTGTCATCTTTCTCCGTTGTCAAACTGCCTGCTGTATTGAGTATGACTGACCGAGATAGTTCTGTGTTCGCATTGAAACTACTCCTGTTACACAGTTGGGTGTTTTTTGCCGCTTGCATACTGCTACAGCAGGATGTTGTGTACCCTGAGAAGATGGTGCCCTCGGGCCTCGGGTGCCCTCAAATCCGAAGGGAGTCCTGCTGTAAAGGCTCCAGTGATTCTTAGGCGTCCTAAAACGTCCTCAAACGCCCGCACTGCAAAGGCGCCTCTGTCGCCATCTCGATGACCCCATGCCCTGCGTCCGAAGTTGGGAACGCACCGTCCGTGGAGATCGGAGTAGAACCCTTGCTATGGCTATGACGATCCGTTTGCTGGTACCAAGAAACCCAGTCCAATAGCGCAGGGAGGAGAAGTTGTTTTGGTCCTCCTTGGGGGGCGCCAAGTCAATAGAGGGTTAAGGGGGGGGATCCCCTGTAAAAGTTTGAGCAAAAGTGTTGGATAGGGTGTTATAAAGAATCTTACAAGAGATTTGTTGGGAGTGGTGTTGTGATTCTGGGTGATGTTGGAGGGTCCGCTCTGTGGTAGAGAGCAGTGAGATTCATGTACATAATGAGATTGTGAGGGATCGAAAGAATGGTAAGGATAAAACATGCATAATTGTTGACATCAAATGATTAACCCGTATTAACAACACTCTTGCCTGAACTGTTGGTAGTTGCAGCACTCAAAAATGGAACCCAACAACACTGGGGGGCTTTGGGGAAATGTTTTGGGACATTTCACTCGGATAAAGTCTGACAGGTTCTCGCTTTAACTTAACTGACAGGTGCTTTCGGTTAGAGCTGCTTCCATCCTGCGAGTTCTAAGTAAGTAAGCCCACACTTGGACTTGGACCACAAAAGGGTGCGTGAGGGTTAGAAAGTGCCCTGAGTTTATACCCTGACATGGCCCCAAACTGGGCGTGTAGGGTTAGGCTAAGGTTTCCCGTGGGTTGGGCCGCAAAAAGGTGTTCACACCCACTCGTAGTATACAAATGGATATTGCCACCGGAAAGCCAAGTGTCCTATGTGCCAGTACTTTGTCGCGTGCATATAGCACCGGATGTCCTCTTCATCTTATCACAGAATGATTAGTATCACACGCAAGTGCACATAGTAGCCTTTGTGAGAAAGGCGTTCTATTCTTCCTGTTGTTTGGAACAGTTCTCCGAACACCAATTGCTAAGAAGCGTTGGGGCTTTCATCTGGTGCCACAAAGACCCCAGGCTGGTAGCACCAAACCTCGTAGCAAATGCCCCAGAGTTTCTCGAAGCTCGCTGTCCTGCGAACGACCAGGCTATGAAGTTTTCTTCAAACCAGGCATGCTTTGGAGGACTGATGTTTCTGGTGCTGTTGAATCCCTTTGCTGGTGCAACAATCCCACCAACATCAATGCACAACAAACTGTCCAAACTCCTTTTTGGTGCTGATACGACTCGATGACTCCCCGGTATTGTGGCAATTATGTGACCATGGTGTCTGGGTTGCACTAAATCATCCCGGCAATGATGTATTCTTGATCCCAACCACAGGTCAACAAAAAAGGTACAGTGCTTCATCCCTCTGGTGCAGTTAAATAGCGTTTGACAAATCTGTTTGAAAGAACAACCGCTTGAACATCTTGAACCCAAATCATTACAGCACATTTGGACTTCAGCCAACATCCATGCAGCGCAGGGGCCCATGAACAACAAGAAGTCATGCTTATATGATATATAATGCATAATATATATAGAATTATATATAATTGTATGTTTTATGTAATATTGATACACATACTGTGACACTCAAATTTAGCCTCCAACTACCTATAGCTGCTGCAAATACCAGTGGGGACCTTCAGGACCACACTTTTTGCGTTTTTTGGCCTTCCGAACTTGAACCCTTCTATATACGTCCAACAAGCAACGGGCAAGAACTGTGGTGCCGCACGTCCTCCAGAACTCCTTGCCTCTCCAAGGACTGCATCTCTCGTGCCAGCGCCTCTGCGAACGGAGTCTGCGTATTGAATTATTGGAAAGATTCATGCCTTGTCTTTTGGCCATGCCATTGGGGTAACTGGAGGCCTCTGGTTTCCAGCAGCACACAAATGGCTGTGCTCTGCATTGCTTGAGCCTGGAGGGAATTAAGAAACCAACTGAGCCACTGGCAAATGCGAAAAAACATCCTGTGTAGAGGGATCTGTCCAGGATCGATAGGTCTGACAAAGTGGTCAAGTGTGGCTCAAGGGAATCTGAGACCAACGAAGGTGAACATTGCAAACAACATCACTTCCCAAGCAACCAGTTGGCCCCTTCCTGTAGAGGATGTTCTCCTTCCGGTGGGACTACAGTACTCATGGTGACTTCAGGGAAGTGTGTACTCTTTTCAATCTTGGTGGGATAACTGCATGGAAGGACAACCTGATCCACAGCCAAGCTAGTCTGCAAGCTGCTCATCATCAGCGCTTTTTCCACCAATAACTGCATGACCTTCAGGTTTGCCATCTCACCAATTGGTATGGTGTCATGCGGGGCTCTGGTTGCAACAAAGCTGAGAACGGGCGCATTTTGAGGCTCCAAAAGCCGTGAAGCTTCTCTAAAAGGTGGTCTCGACGTCCACCGTGAGATTCATCACTAGCTTTCCCAAAACAGACTGGGATCTTGTGATCTCCCCCAAAATGTCAAACGGACACAGGATTGTTGCAAGTTGTTTGTCGTCTCTGAAAGAACTTCCTGCTTCCACGGTCTACAAACACATCCTCCTTCTGCCTTCTTCCTGGGTGCCCGAAACGCCTGTGACGCTTTGGAAACATCGTGCTGTAGTAAAGGCTCCTAGTGGATCGGACGTGGACCGTTATGAGCCTCACACCAGTTGTGTTTTCCCCTTAAACAGAAAAAACAAACTGTGTGCCGTAGTTGTAGACTTTGTTGGTTCACTGTTCAAGCGGTCCGGGAACAAGAATGAATTGTATAGATGAAAACGGATGATCACGCGCATTATATAAATGTATGACTCTGAATGAAAAATGGACACAAACACACAGCGAAATTTGCAAGCTCAGGAATGAGCATCAAGCCAAAGTGTTTGTTTCTGAAAAAGTCCTCTCCATCGATCATGGCAGACTTCTTGGCACTCCATTTGCTGGCAGCCTGCAAGATGCGTGAAGGTGTTAGGTGTTGAGTGCTTAATGCGGGTATGCTAAAGTACTTGATCACTATTGCACGTGATTATATGTATACGTGTCAATAGAATCGAGAAAGCTGCATGTAACAATGCAGAAAATAACAACACAATAAAACAATGACAAAAGACGCAACCACAGCTGCATTTTGTAGAACTTGATATCATAGAAAAACCTACCATCTCCCACACCAAGCCATGTTTGCCATTTGCTGCTGATTGTCCAGGCACGAGACCTGTGCCATCAACTGGGACTCAAGCAGTTGCACCACCAGAATAGAAACAACATGTGTTTCAGCAAATGACTTGTGAGCATTAACACCTCTACCGCCTCTACCTCCCTACCTTAACCTTCGAAGAAGTCACCGAACGAACTCCTATCCAAGAAAGTATTTGTCATTGTCATTGTCATGACAATGACTCAATATCATGACTCAATGACAAAAGATGACAAAAGTCTTTTGGTCATCTTATGTCATTGTCATTGGAGGGACAAACTCCGATGCCGAACTTGCTGGCGATTCCTCGCACCTGCCCCGCCTCTCGCAGGGAGGACGCAGCCAAATGCACTCCCAAAAGGGATGTCCGTGACCTAAAAGGCATTTTTGCAGACCGGACCGAATGAGAAAAACACCTCCCGGTGGGATAGTACCACAAACGGCTGAAGGTAGAATATTCCGGAATTCGATGGCCTAAAAGAAAGGGGAGGGAGGGGAAAAGTTAATATGTGTGCATATGATTGCATATGTATGCCATGGCCATCTCCACCACATGAGAGTGCAAAGTGTTTAAAGTAGTCAAGGACCTCTGAATCAAATCCAATGATAAGGAAAAAAAACCCTCAACACAAAAAGGAATGGTTGTTTACCTGGTTGGTGTCTATCTGTTCTCCTTCAGGTTTACCACCCAATGTCTGCCAGGTTCGGTCATTACATTCACATCAAGGGGTGAATGATGGTGAATGAGTTCCCCACAGATCCTCTGTGGAATCAGGGATTTGCCCTACATCACACACACAATCCATCAACCACACACACTCTACACACTACAGACTCTGTGAAATGTCTAAGCAGTTCTTGACCAAGCGATCTAACATACACAAACGTGAATGGGACCATAGGTCACATCAAAACAGAATGAGATGAGAAGAACATTGTTGGTCTTGGAAGACCTGTGTGTGCTTACACTTTTTCACAACCAACAAACCTAAAACATCACCTGAAGGGACGATGGGACATGGTCCTGTAGGTGCAGCTAAGTGACGAACTGCTATCCGCCTGCCAGGGCATCCCGTTTTGGATGTTGGACATGGTCACCTCCAAAGAGTAAAAATCCGCAAGGCTCCCTGAATCACTGATAAAGGGTTTCTCACTTTGTTGCCAGGCAGCTAGGAGCAATCTCGTGGACCCAGAATTTCCACCTTATGAATCCTTCTTGGATCCTTCGGGACCACTTCAATCACAAAGCCATTCTTGCAAAGGTAACCAGGTAGGCATGCTTTGGCTCGCCCAAACGTACCACATGACGTGCGACCAGTTTGCAAACTCGCGTGCGTGTGAAACTGAAGAAGGAAAGCATAAGTAAGTGGAAGTGAACAGAAGTCTCATGTCTTCAATTGAACCCAAACGTTGACTTCCAGAGCAAATATATACTTATCCAGAAATACGGTCTGACAATTGCAACCCAATCAAACACGATCTTAGGATTAAACGTCTCAAGCAATCCACCTCACTGAAGCTCAGCGCGTCAGTGCGCTACAGTTTCTCCGTTCCAGTGCGCGGCCGCGGGCCTCCTCGCAGGATTTGAGAGCCTCTGCCTCCAAGTACCAGGCCTGGCAGGAAGACCGGCAGCATGTGTAACAGCGGGAATCACCACAGCGAGCTGAAACACTTAGAGTTGCAATGGCACCTTCAATGGGAGTCCTGCGACCACTGGTCTGTTGCGACCCCAAATAAGGCACTCTCTTCGCATGTCAATCAACAGTTGGATTGAAATATATATATATATATACGGCTGCAGTTAAGCTGCTTCGGCCACCAAGCTGAACCCACCACCTCCTTTACCTATATATATATATATACAGTATATAGCTTGACGTGTTTTCAACATGCCAAGACCACGATTTCTGGGGCAAATCGAAACCTTGATGTTTACCAACAAGTACAATATATATATATATTATATAATCATTGGCTGGCAGGTGAAACATGAAAAAAGGACTTTGCAATTTGTGTCAACTACGCCAAAAGGGATCAACAAACAAGAAACAGGATAAGCAAAACTGGGTGTGTTTGTGTGTGCTAAGTGCTAACCTCAAAAAGCACACAAGGCGCATTGGATAATCACTTCGACCTGCCACTGTTTACATGTAGGTGCAAAACCAACAAATACAGCGGCTTTTGACGACTTCCCGAGGTCCCCAAATGCGGAGCCACCTGCACTTCGCCCGCGGTCTTGGAGCGTGTCTTCTGCAGCAGCCGGGCCAATGGCTGACAGGCGTCGCTGAGGCGGTTTAGAGCCTGGCAAAAAGCAAAGTGGAAAAGGGAGCGCCCAGGAGGAAAGGTTTGGGGATCCGGGATGAGGTTTTCCCGATGCAGTGATTAACACATAGAAAAGGCGTTCATGATTGTTGAGGGGATTGAATAGATCTGAATCTATACTATCTATTTTGAGCTTCACTGCACAAGTAGCGTCAAGTAGCTTTTGGCACCAGGAGTTCATAGTCTTTTGGACCAATCCAATTGCTCGTGGTCTTCCGCAAAATCGGGATGTTCAGCTCAAGAAGCTCGAAGAAGTCTGGAACAAAACATGCCAAACTTCCTCAATAATCCAAGGGAACCACTGTCACTAATTGATCTCCCCATTCTGAAACCAATCAACTACAACCCCCAACCAAGGAAGGATGGAAGGAAGGAAGGAAGGAAGGGACATCCTCGCCGCTAATAACATTCCCCCATTTTGGCGAGACATTGGCCACCCTCCAGGGTCACTTCCGGCAAAGTGACCGGCGCACCCCACCACAACAGTCAAAACAAGAAACATCATCCAGTTCCGAGTAAGACAAGTTGATGAAGTTCTTTTGAGAGGTACCAAATTATTGTAGATTTCGATCAATGGGCTTAAACACTGGTTTTAAAACTATGAAACACCAAAACTCATTGCTTGGAAATAATGATATTTCAACTTTAATACCACGAGTACCATATACTACCGTCATATCATGTAGTATCCCTTTATAAAAGCTCCTCGTTAGAGGTTTATAAGGTAACATACCTGTTAAACTCACTATCTCAAACATCTCTTCACTCTTCCCTGCTCGGCTCTGCGCCTTCAACGCCTTGGCCAAACGGACTGCTGCCTTCACGTGCTGCGGATCGAGCTCCAAGCAGCGCTTGCTGTCTTCGGCCGAGTCTTCGAAGCGCCTGAGACGACGCCAAACGACTTTGGGATGACCTCTCAAAGTCTCGAAGTCACAAGGTCGAATGCTTGGAGGTCAGTCTTGGCCCAGTTGAAGAGGTCAGTCTTGTGACAATTCTATTATTTTTCATGCAGTAGAAAAGTCTGAGTGGCAAAACGCACACGCACCAAAGTCTGAAAACCCCCTGTAGGTGACTCATACTATGATGATGACAGTGCTTCTATTTTGGCTTGGGCCAGTTAGTTTCCCTGCTATACTGGATTTGGGTATATAGATAGTTTGGACCCACACTCAAATGTTCCCTATTGTTGTCTTCACATCACTTGTTCATAGGCGTGAAGACCACCACTGCTACCACCAAACTGCAATGGTCAATCACCTGAGTCGGGGAATCATAGGGGTCCTTTGTTGGAAATACTTTCCTTGTCTAGGATGGTTCTATATATTGCTTCTATGTTTTTCCTCTTCAGGTACCTCAGTCAAAGCTGAGGTGAAGGTATTGAATGCTCCTGTTTTTCTCTCTATTCAGGCCTTCAGGATCAGTGTCTCTGGTGCTGATATTTGTTTTTTTCCAAAATTGGTCTTGCAGCCCACCAGCTTATTTATTTATATATATATAGTTATATATGTACCCAACAAAAAACAAGGTGAGCCCGCGGACCCAAAGGCAAAAAGAAGCGCACAGCCCAGGAAAAATATACAAACACACATTAGCAGGCCAAAACGAAGCATCAGCCCCCTCCAGGCTTCGTGGCAACCATGATATTTCAAGCATCGCGGTTCTGGTGCACATCCGTCCACCCCTGTCTGCCATATACACCCCCGTCCACCCCTTGGTCAGCTTTGGAAGCCCTCCAAAACGATCATCAAGCGATTGCAACATGGCTTCTGACAACCGTTCCAGGAAGCATGGAGCAGCATCAGCCCCCTCCATGGTTCCTTCCAACCATCCAATTTCACGCATTGCCGCTTTTGGCACGCAACAATGCTGCCGTGTTGGCCATGACTTGACTGTCTGGCACATGCATTCATTGTGCACATTTTGGACACCCAACACCATCGTATCAGCCCCGCAACACAGCTCCACTCACCTCCAACGCGCTTCCGCGAAGCATGGAGCAGCACTACCCCCACCCATGCTTCGTTCTACTTGTGCACTGACTCGGAGCAGCCTGCAATGATGCTTGTGGTGCAACTCCCCGTCCCCACCCATGCGCCTCGCTCCCTCCCGTCTCGCTCTCCTCCATCTTCCCTCCCCAGCCCCGTCCCCATCCATGCACCTCCCGTCTCGCTCCCCTCCATCTTCCCTCCCCAGCCCCGTCCCACCCATGCGCCTCCCGTCTCGCTCCCCTCCATCTTCCCTCCCCAGCCCCGTCCACACCCATGAGCAATGCACCTCTCGCTCCCCTCCATCTTCCCTCCTCAGCCGTCCCTACCCATGCGCCTCCCGTCTCGCTCCCCTCCATCTTCCCTCCCCAGCCCCGTCCCCACCCATGCGCCTCCTGTCTCGCTCCCCCTCCATCTTCCCTCCCCAACCCGGTCTCGCTCCTCCATCTTCCCTCCCCATCCATGCACCTCCCGTCTCGCTCCCCTCCATCTTCTCTCCCCAGCCCCGTCCACACCCATGGGCAATGCACCTCTCGCTCTTCCCTCCTCAGCCGTCCCCACCCATGCGCCTCCCGTCTCGCTCCCCTCCAATCTTCCCTCCCCAGCCCCGTCCCCACCCATGCGCCTCCTGTCTCGCTCCCCCTCCATCTTCCCTCCCCAACCCGGTCTCGCTCCCCTCCATCTTCCCTCCCCAGCCCCGTCCCCATCCATGCGCCTCCCGTCTCGCTCCCCTCCATCTTCCCTCCCCAGCCCCGTCCCCACCCATGCACCTCCCGTCTCGCTCCCCCACCCGTCTCGCTCCCCTCCATCTTCCGTCCCCACCCCCGTCCCCACCCATGCGCCTCCCGTCTCGCACACCCATGCACCTCCCCACCCATGCGCCTCCCTTCCTTCCCCTCCCTCTTCCCTTCCCAACCCCGTCCACCTCCACATCCATCTTCCGTCCCCGACAACGCATGCTGTGTCTCGCTCTTCCGCAGCACTAGCGACTAAACAAGAACCCAAGCATCGGAGATGCTTTTGGGAAAACAACTCGTGGGATTCCTGACATTGTAGGACCACCAATGTCAGCACCAAACTAGAAAGGCGGGCAGCAAACAAAGCAACCAGGACATCCAGGACAACCCAAACAAGATCAGCAACCATCAAGCTTCCTGTTGTAGAAGTCGTTGAGAGAAAGGTGTAGTCTATCTGAGTCTATATATAAAGATTGCAATTTCACCAACTATCCAAATCCCAAAGAAGTGAAGCAACCAGAATATATCCGTTGTTCTGTCAAACCTACAGGATTCTCCAGCTACTAGTTGGTCACCTCACGCGCCAAGAAGCTGTAGCCGTAGACGCGCCTCAGCTCGATTGGCCAACAGCGCCACCTGGGAGCAAACCATCGACTGATCGCCCGATGCTTCCGGTTCATTGGGCAGGTTTGGGTTTAAACCACAGGGTAGTACCCAAGGGTATCCTTTTTAGAAGGGGAATATATGTAGAAGATATCCTTTTGAAAGATACATATATATATATATATCATCAAAGAAACACAACACATACAGAACATTACAGAACTAAAACACTAAGAACCACCAACAGAAACAGTGCAAGAAAATGGTGATTCCTTGAGGTACTGTCCTTCCCAAAAAGCATGGAAGCTGAAAAGGACAGCACGTAGATCAAAATGGCCTGGCCTGAGAAGCCACGATTCTCATGAATGTCTTTGACTGATCCCACCAGGAAAATACTGTCTTTACCCTTCCACCTGCTGAAATCGACCCGCAAAAACAGCCTCAAGCATCACTCGGGCAACAACGCAACAACTGGACGGGATGGATATGCCCGCCCGGTGATGGTAGGGGGAAGTAACTGTCTTTTTTCTGGCTCGTTATGTTAGGAAAGGGGGGTACCCCGCTCTGGCCAGTCCCTCTGTGATCCTGCCTGCAACTCCTTGAGCTCTTGGGAGGATCTGATTGCATTCTCATAACCTAAGCGATGTGACGGCCTTCAAACATTGCCAAAACTATAAACTATCCAAAACTATTCTCCGTCACGGCCGTATGCATCGGAGCTTCCAATGGAGTTTAAATGTTTGGGGGTTGTTGGTGATTGTCATAATGGTGGTCGAACAAAGATCAGCAAGCTTTTTGAACCATGATTGAAATTATGGTCTTTGGACATGGATGGACATGGGACAAAATGGTATAAATATAAATAGACCCAACATCTTGATACAAACACTGATGAGGAAACCAAAGAACGTCTCGAGGCACCACAGAAACCTTCTCCGCCTCCTCTTCTTATATCGTCCTTTGTCTTTCCTAACTCCATGCTCATGTATTGCTGCTGTGAAGAAATCGAAGGCCACCAACGACGAGTGGTTGCAATTCAGCAGCCCTCCATCGATGCCAAGCCATTTCCTGAGCATGCTCTCAGCAGTAGAAAGGTATTGATGTGTTCGGCATCAATGTCTGTTGAAGATCTTGGAAGGTTTACATTCAAGTCCTCGGGTGGCTCATGTTTTCGACTGAAATTTACTGACTCTGCGACTCTACTTCACAACTCTGGACCGATTTAAAGTTTAAAGCCTTCAAACGTTTGATTCAAGTAGAGTAGGGCTACTTGTCAAAGGAACATGGTCCACATTGGTCCACCATCATTGATTTAGATAAGCGAAGAACTGTGTTCGCCTATTGGGACCATGGTCATCTCGACCTTAGAAAAGCACAGTCGTAATTGACCGGTTCCGACGGTCAGGTCCAAGTCGGTCCAAGCAACAAAAGGACGCTACGAACGGAGCAAGGATGCTACGAACGGGGCTCCTGGCCTTACTAGTAACAAGAAGCTGCGATGCACTTGTGAACAAGAAGCTAGTAGAAACAAGTGCATCGCTACTAGTAACAAGTGCCTTACTACTAGTAACAAGAAGCTACTAGGAACAAGAAGCTACAGTAGCTTGTGGAACAGGTCCAAGCTTCCATAGAGTTCTTCCGCGTCTGCAGGTCGATTGGCCTTCATGGCCGAATTTCCCTCCTGGAAAGGCAGAGGGGACAACCGACAGGTGCAAAAAGATGCAAAAAGATGCAAAAGAAGGTGCAAACAGTACGCATAAAACCTGCGACCCCAAGATGATGAGATACAGCACAATGAGGTTCCAAACAAACCTACCCCCAACATCATCTCGGTATCGGATCATCAAAAAAGGCCGCCTAATGCGGCAGATTCACGGGTTTTATCAGGTTGTTGTATCCCCGTTGCTACGGACTACTGAGGTTCACCCCTCAATGTTATTTAAACATTGGTCATCTAAAATGACTGGCAAGACTTAAAAACCAATATACATATCATGTTACTTAAAAGTGCAAAAAGCATACCACTTTCTGTCGTGACACTGGCTAATTTGACTGTGCAAAGAGTTCATCCGTCTCATCCACTTACGAAAGACTCATTTTTTTTTGACCCATGATAACCCATGATAACCCTTAAACTAAATGAGCCAAACAAATGGGTTTTCCGCTGTCGACCACACTCATTTTAGCTAACCGGCAGCAACGGGGATGTTTCTATACATGGCATGTCTTGTGGTACCTACCTGATGTTCCAGGTAGTGGATGTCCAAATCTCAGAATTTGTCCGACTTGTCCAAGTCCTTTCTGGATTCACCTCAAACTGCCAAAGCCGGGCCTCCTTCAATTTGCCGGAAAGGTTCTGGAAATGTTCCACCCAATCGATGTGCTTGACCTCAAGAGCTTCTAGTTCGAGTCGGTCCAACTCGGTCCAAGTCGCTTGACCTCAAAATGTTGGTCCATCTGTGGTACCTCGAAATTGCCATCACCGACCTCCAACCGAGCGTTGCAGGACATGGCATCTCTCAGGAGTCAGTTGCAATTGTCAGGAAGAAAGTGTTGTCTGGTGCTTGGCACGAAAGTGGACTGCAAAATACTGCAAAGAATGGATGTAGAGGTTCAGAGAAGAGGTTCGTACTTTAAACATCTTTAAGTATCAATTGTTGTTCAATGAAGTGCGACTCCAAACAGTGATGGGGAAAGCAACGGCTTTGAGACGTCCAGGAGTCTCCAGGAAGCTGTTCCCTCGGGGACAAGGTGAGCACCTCCCAGAGGTCGAGACATGTCGAGACTCGGTTGTAGGCCATCGCTACTAGGAACAAGAAGCTACTACTAGCTCCTGGCATTACTACTATCAAAGACGCTACCCGTTTCTTCCTCCTAGGTCAACCTTCACATCGGAATAGAGGAGTCCTCCCACCAGTCCTCGTCTATGTCTATATTTGGACCCGCCCTCTGGACCCTGGACAGTGGTGTTGGGTGTGGTGGACATTTGAAGTCCGGTGTTTTCCTGGTAGACTTGGGGATTTCACACGTCAAATCGCCACATCTGGCAGATCTCGTGATGGCCAGAAGCACCAAGTCACAAAGCTTGGTGCTGGTGGAGGACCATAAAAGCCTCGGAGATGAAAACACCGAACTGGGGGAATTGATCAACCAACAGTGATGTTTGGCTGCTGGAGTGCCTGGAATCTCTGTCCCAACCAGTATAGATTCCATTAAATTCCTAATCATGGCGGTTTCCACATAAATCAAGTTCAAAGGGATCTTTAGCTTGGTCTATCCTTTGCTATGTGCACACAAACAGAGTGTATGTATGGGACCCGTCTACATCCGAAAGCTTCAAGAAATCGTTCAATGGTGCTTCAGCTTGCGTGATCTTACGTGCTACACGGCTGGGAGATCTCTGTGTAGAAGCGGATGTCAGTCAGCCGTGCGAATAAGAATAATGAGTCACGCTATGTTTTGTTTGGAATTTGCGAAACGTACTTTTGGTCGATTGCATTTGGTCAGGGCAATGTGGAATGGCACCACTGGCAATATCAATGTCCTTTCCATCAAACTGCCATCAAAGGGGCTTTGAATCTGTGAACATGCAAGCTGTTTCAAAGCCATCTGATGGTGGTCTGTGAATCGTGCATTGCTGAGGTCCGGAAAAAGTGACAAATGTCATGGCCTTTGTGGGAAAACAACAACTGGTTGGTTGCCCGAGTTTCACAAAATGTCAATAAGAATACCCCAAAGATACCCAAAGCCCGGTCATATCGTGACCAACAAAAATGGGTTCGCGGTGCCTTTATTTCTCGTCACAGGCACATTGCCAACGACCCTCTTCTGGGATGAGGAGATCTTCACAGCGGAGGCCATAGAACGGCTTCCGGTCCTCCAGCCGAACAGCGTGGGCAGGTGATACCGGACAGCGGCGTCCGCACCGTGGACGTCATGGATATTAAAATGGGATCTGCATCCCACAGAATACTACCATGAAAACAGGAGCGAAAGTAACATTAAGCGATTGCATTTCTCATCACGAAATATAACGACTAATTCATTAACATGTGTGCGTCTTTCCCAACAGGGCGCTCCTGACTCATGGAAGGATGGCTGTGTTGGTTCCTACCGTCCGGGATCCATTGGGTGATGAATGCTACCCGTGTCCAGCGGCCCCACAAGCCCGGGTGGCGCTGGTCCTTGGACAGCAACCAGCCAAAGTGGCGCTGCTCCTGTGTTCTTTTTTGAACACGGGAAGGTGCTGAAACGTCTGCATATAATGTCTTGGAACGCTATTAACTACACTTGAATTGGGCATGGCAATCAGTGGCTTGAAGCTCAAAGCCACATACACGGCAGCAAGAACTCTGCTCGTCTGAATGAGGGGGCACTATAAGCTGCTATGTTCGACTAGCTTGGACTGGCTGCTGGTAGGTCTTTAAGTCCCACCTAGGCACACAGCTCTCATAATTTGACATAGACCTTCTGATCTTGCCCTTGAAACATATATATACGTGAAGGTCAAGGAAATTATAGTCTGCTGTAAACTTTTTAAGCCTCGGGGGGTAGGCCGCTAGAAGAGATAGCTAGTAGCTTAAGTAAGCTCTTTGGTAGGACGCAAGCTCACGCTTCTTCAAGGAAGCGCTCACACTATATAATCGTTTGGTTCCTAGACTTTGGGGGGAACTTAACGATGCTACGAACATCATCTTACATCAACAATGCAGAGAGGTAGTTCTAATCCAAACATGGTCTCTCAAAATGTATTGAAAGAAAGGGGCTGCAACACATACGCATGAATCGGCATGAAAAGTTCTAGAACTTGAGATAATACCTGTTGATTAGATGGTGGCTCAGCTTCCAACAAGGAAACTTCACAAACCTGCAAAATTAAATGCGCAAGTTCTCATACTGTCTTCTTTTCTGGGCCAATCTTTGCCAGTCCTCCTCACCAATCTGTTCCAACTCAGGCACCTCGAATGTCCAATGACATGGGCATCTGTGCAAGAAATCCACCGGTTTCAGAATTTGTTACGATAGTGTCGGTTGCCCAGCAGAAATCCCGGCCAAATCCCTGGGACTGCCAGGAACTCCGTGTCCGGGAGGAGGAACTGTGTGGAGGAGGAACCACCTCCACTTCCTTACCCCACAGTTGGAACTGATCTTACCATATCTTACCTATTCTCTTGGCAAATTCCTACTTACACTGGTCAGTCGAAGCAACCCAATCAGTTTGTCTACTTTTCTCCCACGAAGAGTTGAATTTTAAGTAGTTTCAGGTTTGCAACACATCCCGACTCGTTTTCGAGCCGGACTACGTCGAGTCCATCGGATTCTTTCAGAACTTCTTGCTAGGTCCAAGCAGTACAGCGAATCATCATTGTACTTAATGATCACTGACATTCAGAACACATCTAAGTTTTTAGCAATTCTAAGCGTAGATCAATTAGATCTCTATGATCTCTATGTGAATTGTAAATCCACCCTGAACCCTCTCACCTAGAAAGCAGTCTTTCATGCACCCTGCTTTCCAGGCCCACTCTCACTCCCTTTCCCCAGTCAGTGGCACCCGGTCACGATGCAGCACCCACCCGCTGCTGTTTTCATAGACTGGCGCCCCGCTGGCGGAGGCCTCACGGAAGGTATAACGCCCATCGCAGGACGCCACGCCGCAGCCAGAGACTTCGTAGCCACCTGAGAGAAAATGGTGACTGATCTCCAATCGTGCCATGCGGAAATGGAAGGCAAATGTACGTGGGAATGAGGGTGACATTCATCTGGCAAAAGCATTCCCTTCCAGCAACGGGATGTGAATGTGTGGCACTATACTTATCTATACTCCGTGCGCGTAAATGAAAGCACAAGCTGGGTATTCAACAAATGTCCAACATACAATTTCACTCTCTTCAAGCTTTCAGCAGCTATAAACACTCTGCTCCGCCAGCGATTTGGACCTACACCGCCCTGCTTCCCAGCAACTGGCCGTGTCTACGAGTTGTCCCTCCAGCTGCTCCTGCGCGTGCCGCCGCCGGGCCAAGGCCGCCAAGTCCTGGTCCTCGTGGGTGGAGAGCGCCGTGCGGCTCTCCTGAACCTTCCTCGGTCGCTCCACTCGGTCGCTCTCCCCACAGCTCCACACGGCTCCACGGGTGCGGTGGGGCCACAGAATGCCCATTCTGATGGGTCTGCGGGGATTCGTTACTGCTCCTCAAAGGAGCCTTTACGGCGGCAGAAGGAGCTTCCTTGATGAGCTATCCGCAGTCCTAGCTTACTTAATTAAGCTACTAGCTACAGTACCTCTTCCTCTTAGCTTACAGTAAAAGAAACAAACTATACTAACGCCCTAAAAAGAAAAAACAATCCCAGTGACATCTTCATCTCATTCTCAAAGTCCTCTGCCTCCTGCTCCTCTGCACGTTGCCTCCGTTCGTCTTCGCGATGTGCATGGATCTGCCGCAAGGCTTTCCTGAGACTCCGGCGATTTGCGTTAACCCATGATCATTGATTGTGATAGTTTGGTCTTTGATTGTGATAGT
>CAXAMN010026461.1:329823-386658 GCA_963970005.1 Durusdinium trenchii
ACTATCACAATCAAAGACCAAACTATCACAATCAATGATCATGGGTTCGTTCCAAACAGCCGCAGGGTACACAAAATTGGTTCATTCCAGCAACAAGCATATTAGCCCCAAACCGACCAGCAGGATGTGGCATTGGGGACACCACAAAAAAGAGAGACAAAGCACCATATATGTCCCTTTCTTTAAACATGTAGACTAAACCTGGACAGAATTACAGAACCACGTGATTTGCATGTGTTGTTTTCCACAAAAGCTTCAAGGAGCAAACTCCAACTGGGCCCAGCGTGGAGCCCCTGGAACACATGATCCAGTTGGTCGTATCAAAAAAACCGGGCAAAGTCAGTCGTTGAGATTCGGCATACATTTTGATATATTGGTTTGATCAATACAAAGAAACATGAAACATAAAGAGCACCGATGTAAACAGGGACCACCACGTGCTGAGCTCACCTGGGGATAGGGTAGCTACCCCAACAAGCAAGTGAACAAGTGAAGAACAATGGGTACTGCGGGAATCTGGGGCACTAAATACATTGCGAGAAGAATTAATGATTGAACATTGCAAACGTATTAAACGGATGTCATGTGGTTGATGAACCGAACAAATTGGAATCGTTCATTCCATCGGTGTATCGCCATGCGGGTGTCTCAAATGGTACATGATTTTTGCCCCGGATTTTTTGGATTGCCTAATTTCCTGTACAGCTGAGGACTAGTAGTTCAGAATCAAGATTGAGTAACAAATACTAAAATCGACCCCCTACCTACAACATTGATTGGACCTCATGCAACCGAACCCAAATGCCTCGTGCCACTCAAGCCAACTGACCTTGGCCCACACAGGATAGTCTCCAAGCCCCATGACAAACCCAGGATCCGAAAGGAGTGCGAGAATAAATGCTGGCTCCCTTTAGACCAGCACACGCCAAAAAAAGGCATGCGCATTTTGAGAGACTTTCTCCGCTGAGCCTAGCATCGGTGGAGGAATCGGGCGTTTCCGCAAGTCCCCCACTTGAGCATAGCAACCTGAGACGATCTGTCCGGGCATTTGGCTGGAGCCAACATCTAAGCTGTTTCTTTCAAAGTTGGAAGTATACCCTCTGTCCAATCATGGAAGTCGACAGCTCTTAATTGAAAAAGTCAAGGCACATGCCAGAACATATGCCGCCAGAAATGTCAGAGTATATATATATATGGGTGTTGATCAAAATAAAGGTATCTGAGGCAGCTACAATCGCCGATCAACCGCGAATCAATCGCGATCCCAACGGTGTCAATCGCGGGAGAGTGCTCTCGTATGCAACACTATTTTGCGCAGAGAATCGTCGAAACATTGCTACATATCACAGTATTTAGAGACATGGCGTGAGCCAGGGCCTACTCAGGCGGGTTTAGCGATCGCGGCACAATCGCGAACCAATCGCGGATTTCGTCGCCATTTTTTTGAGAATTGAATTGCTCTGGGCTGGTAGACTTTGAACTTTGTTGTTCTGATTCTTCTTTGCTATTGGCTATCACTATTGAACAGTGTCCAGGCAGACCTGAATACAGTGTAAGGCTGAACTGTAACATGATTATCATGCCATATAGATCCATATAGTATTGATTTCTCCTCTTACAATGGTCGATTCTGATACAACAAATGTTTGTCTCAATCGCGAACCAATCGTCGATCAACCGCGATGCAGGGTTTTACAATCGCAGATGCTGAGATACACATGCCCTTTCATAATTCTTAGATTTGCATTTACAATCGGCTCCCATATATATATATATACCAGAATGCAAGAAGGTACACATGAAAAATGGAATGCCATGGAATGCCAATACATATGTCAGCCCACAATGCAGTATGTCACATGTCAAGTCATCTGTCAGGATAGTCTGTCAGTACATATGTCCTTCCTTCTTTCCAATCACCTCTCATGGTGGGATAACTTGATGAAAGCAATTTGCTCTTGCATCACTGTTGGACAAAGGGTATACTCAGCAGGATTTAGTACAGCAACAGCCTGGCTATAGCAATGTCACTTCTTTAGAGCTGTTAAATTGGCCCTCCCCTGGCCTCCAGGCAAGTAACAGTAACTGGAACGCCCTAGAAGGTAGGAATTCGATCAATTGCAGACATACCCAACATAGGAATGAAGAATCCAAAAGCAATGCCAGGACATCTATAGAATGAGTCTTGCAAACAAGATGCGGCGAAAAACATGTAAACATGCAGGCTGCAATGCCTTGCAACCCCTTTGCACATGTCAGATTGAATAGAGCTCAAGATCGCACCCCACAACTAGTCACTAAAGAAATACAAGTCCCACTGACCGGAAAAGGGGAAAGACATCAACGCCCAAAATTGTGGATCCCTGGGATCTACTCTTTGATTCGACACTCTCTGCCGATGTGCGATCGAATGTTGCGGCGTTACGGTTTCCCTTTGGACGCCCACCTGCGTGTGTTTTTTTGGGGCGACCGTGCGACCTCATAATCGGGGAAAGCAAGTGTTGAGCGTATAGCAACAACCGGTTGAATTGGGTGGCTCTCAACATATCAAAGTCTGCAGAGTCTTGATGAATTATATGTGCAGTAACTAATTTAACATGGTGGCCCAGCAACGGCAAACACCATCTCTTCTTCCCAGGAGGTTATGTTCAAGGACCCCCATGTAGTGCAAACAGGTCAGCACGGGCCAACTGGCATCTATCGAGACAGCATCATTCAAAAAGTTTGGAACCTCTGACACGTATAGGCCTAAGGGAGGACGAGAAACAAATATCAATTAGAATAAAATTCAGATCGAAGCAACTCCCGTCTGCGTTCACCTTCTGTCCGCCGCCGTATTGCTGCTGAAGTGCACTTAATGCCTGGAGTCAGGGAAGATACTCTCAAGCACAATGCTGTTGTCTTTGTCAAGTTTCGTTGCTGATGCAGCTCCAAAAAATAGATTTACCATGACGGACAGTAATTAAACAAAAGAGATCGAAAGAGAAGTATGGTTGACCTTGCCTACAAGGAGCAAACTACCATGGCGTCAGAGGGTTTCTTGACTATGACTATGAGCCACTCGTAAAGAGTGTACAATCGAGTACACAGATCTTCTCTTCAAAAGTTTGCCAAATAAAAGTTCCATAGATATGGCTTGATGAAGAGACAGTAGGGCTTAATGATGCAGTGTGAGCGCAAATTGAATGAAGCAAACACAGATGTCATGCAAGGGCTGCCGCACCAAAAAACCTGCTGAACAAAAGATACGGAATGTTCACACCAACCCAATGTTCAAGAAAATCAAATCAGAAACCGGTTATATAAGACCCGACGTCCACTTCATTGAACCCAGCAGCGCTCCAGTCCAAATATGTTTGCAACTTAAACAGAACCAAACACAACAAAGAACTTGCGAAGCTGGAAGACCTCCAGGTCTAGGTCTGACCGCCTAGTGCATCAAGACACATCCCATCCAAGCGGCACTGGGATTGGCCAGTCGTTCTGGTGCATCCAGGGGTATCGTCCCAGGCATGGCGCTGTGGAGGACCCACCGAGGAGATCCGCTGGGTCTTGGATAGCAAAAGAAGCAGATTCCAAGCTTGGCCAAACCCTTACTACTAGGAGCAAGGACGGTACTAGTAGCTCCTGGCCTTACTACTAGGAGCAAGGACGCTACTAGGAGCAAAGGGCATCGCTACTAGGAGCAAAACGCTACTAGGGGCTCTTATTAATGAACCTTAAAAAGACTAATGGACTAATGGACCAGGATTGGAATTCCAGCTGTCCAACAGCCCCATTCAAGACTTGAGCCGTGACTCGTGTCCGGTTCTCGGATTGAACACACCTTATACTTATACCCCAAAAAATACCTTGGCATGAAAAACTAATCTTGATGAGTATACAAGTCTATTGAAGAACTCTGGCCATATCAACATCGTCGTTCAATGCGTTGACCTGACTCTTGGACCGTACGCTCGTCCTGACTTCTGAGCCACTGCTGGTGGGGAAGTGCGACCCGCACACATACCTGGACCCTTCACACTCCAGTAGAACATGTGACAAAAGCAGGTATTCTTAATACTTGCTGTAGAATAGCTACATATATATAATTGTAGCTTGCCCCTTTTTTCAAGGTATGTGGAGGGTCCAAGTAGACAAAGAATCCAATCATGGAGTCAAGATCATTCAAACATTCCAATAAACTGAGTCTGGCTGTGCTTCCTCATGGGGCTGGCGTGTGAAGATCTGCAGAATGGGTCAAGTACAATGAGTACACCAGAACCAAGAGAGACTGAATGCAAGTCATGCTCATCTCTAGAATCAACCCTCGACCGTGCCCTCCAGAGCGGCCCCCTGCTAAATTGGTGGATCTCTGGAAAGTTGGTTCCGCACTCAACACTCTCAACACCTGCTCACTCCGTGGAGAAGGAATACTAGGTCGGTGGCCTCTGGTGGCCTCTTGGTTCCTCGTCATGGTTCAAACTTCATCAGCTGAGCTGTGATTACATGGTTCTTGGGATGGAATGACAACGTTGTATCAGCTCAAAGGAATCATCAGCACTATGAGAAATTCATCACGCCGAGTTGGAAAGATTCTGCCTGCAAATACTTCAACTAACCATACGTGCAAATCGAAGCGTTGCGCCCCCTACTTTCGCTCACGCTGGGCCTGGTATATCACCTGAAACAGCCATCAGCGGATTGGTCTGTTCAGGTCTTGAGCTGTCTGATCTTTTTGTCCCTGGCTCCTAGTGCCCTCCAGAAACGAGGTGCTGAGAGCTGCCACAGTCCGCATTGCTCAAGATACCCCAAAGAGAAAAACACAATAACTTGTGGCAACTTGCCATTTAAGGAAGGTATTGGGGAAAACACCATGCCGGCAAGATTTGGCCTCAACTATGAGGCTTACTTGCAATCTGCTACAAAAGAATCCAAGGCGGCAAACAGGTAGCACACAACTTTTCCTTTGCAAGAAGGGCTGTGAGTCGCGCCATCAAACTGGGCCATGTGTGATGGGAACCATTGCCCAACCAGCACGTTCCAAGCTGAGGGCGGAAAATCGCGAACCCGGACGGCGAAGAATGCCAATCCCATTCGCGAAGATGTCTGCTATGTCTGCAATTTGACGCAAGGACTTGGCTCTGGGCTCTGGAACCTCTTCTAAGAAAACTTGTGAGGTCTGAGGTCAGTTTGCTATGTGAACACACACACACAGGTTAGGTGACAATGAAGCTTGCTGTCAGTCTTCATGCCACAGCATTGGGTCAAGGTCAGTATCCGCCGCTAGGTAGGAGTCCACCTCAGGCATTCGACAGTCCTTTTCTTGATGGTCAAATATGGTGAAATCATGAACCAGCTGAAACCCTAGTTTCCAAACAGGTGGCATGCGCTAGGGCTCTTGGGTTCCACCCAAGTCAGACTTCTTGAGAAGCCTGCAGTGCTGGTCTTGTCCCGTTGGCCAAAATAGTGCTTGGAAGGCTAGGGTTTTGCGAGAGATGACCAGAAGTTTGCTTGACCCTCCTTCGCTGTGCTTAACTGACCTAAGGTTTCCACAAAAAGGTGAGGGTTCACTCAGACTTCAGCTCTACAAAGAACTCAGCTGGTTGGTAAATTGTGGCCACCACCGATTTCGGTTCATGAAGATTGACCAAAAGGATCTGTACTTAGAAAAGGGAAACCAAACAAAAACAAAATGCCATTGGCTGATGGTCTCGCTATTACTGGTCGTTGACCCAAAGGTTCTACTGATCAAAAGCTTGAGAAAAATGAGGAAGCGCTTTAGGCTTTGGAGACGGCGCAGTCAATTCCCGAGACCAGCGTCTTGCGGGGGGGAGGGGGATCAGGAGGTGCCTCACGGATCTTGGGTTCTCCAGGTCCTTTCATCCCGGTCTTTTCAGCTCCGTTGTCACAGATTTCGAGTAGCTCCATTGTCGGCTCTGAGTCACCGCGCTACTGGCCCTCATCACGAAGTCGGGACTCTTCGATCTCTGGCTTGACCCTGTGCCCTGAGTCGACTGAAAGTAAACAAAACAAAGATATATAATAAAGAATTTCGGAGGTTTTTTTTTAATTGTCTTTGTTGTCGCTGTTCGCAGCAGGTGAAGCCCACATTTAGAAAAAGGGGTCCCTCATTTCGAGACATATGGCTCTGGACATGCAGGTTGCTGCCTGTCCGACTGTTTGTTATTGACAAACCCTATGAAACATGAGTTTGTCATAGTTTGTCATCCATTTCCCCTCAAACTTTGGCTTTCAAACACTTGAAAAAAAACAAGAAAAAACCTATTCGACCGAGGGCCGCTATGCGTCGGACCCGGGTTCAATCCCCGGGTGCAACACTTTGCGGACTGGCGGGGCACTACCCCACCCCTGCAGTTGAGGGGATGAATTAGGGTGTGGACTCGACCGTTCAACACACAACAAAACACAAATCTCAGCCCCTGGTTAAGGTCTCGTTCTTCTCAACCTTTCGTGCAGCAGTTCAACTGATCACCCAACTTGTGACCGCTGAGACTGGGAATGTGCTGTAGTCCCTACCTTCTCCACATGTAGCTGCAGCTGGATCCTATAAGAAGTCTCAAACAACTGTCAAACGTTTGAAGAACACGACGGAATTTTTCAGCACTGCACCTTCACCTCCAACAAATTTCCAAGGTCCACTGAGCCCTTCAACAACCAGTCCAATCATGTTCATGTAGATAGAATGAGGAACTTGTCTTGACACGTCTGGACCACGGGGATAGGAACCTTCTACAGGTTCATTGCCCTTTGGTGTGTGTTACGTTTTGTCAGTTGAAATCACACAATGTTGGTCAAAAGTCTAAACTAAAGACCCTCAAACATTTTAGGTGAACATTTTGGGTGGACAATAAATAACAGCCCTGTCCATCTTGGGAATGTTGAGACAGAGGTTCAGGCAAATTTGATTCACATGTTTTGTCAAATTGTGGCCCTACACCGGTCCATAAAAATTCAGCATCGTTTCGCAGCAAAGCCTGGGTGGGATTCAGAGCTGCAAAAACTGGAAATATTCATTCAATCCAATATGGGGGGTAGAAGGAACTATTCTGTGTGGCCGTCTCGAAAAACAAATCCTACCGAAATCGGCGTCAAAGTCGCCAGCGACATGACCTGCTTAAATCGCTCTTCCCCCACGGCCTTTCCAAGGGCGTGCACTTCGAAACCAATCTTTTCCAGTTCTGGCATCCGAACACGGATAGGTTCGGGGCCGACTGGCGACAAATTCACAGCAACGTGGGCCAAAAAACGAAAGCACAGGGGGCAACAACAACATGAGCAAGCACAATGATAACAAACCAACCCAAATAATTTTACGGGTTCGGCACTTTGTTATAGAGCGTTTAGGATCTGGGATCTGCAAGAATATTTGCCATTGATGTCAACATGTGACAGGCGGTTGGTAGACCAGAACCTAATGACCCGAGGCTGAGCGAGTCCACCTGGACCGAAGGTGCTGAGGGGCGTCCTTGTGTTGAGGTGCGAACACTGAGTTCCTGGAGCATTAGCTTTGCAGGGGAGTGCGTGTTCGTCTGGGAACGGAAAATGGGTATCCTGCATCATGGGGTGGGTCTGGAGGGGATGTGGTGGTAGGGGTTTTGCAACACTTAAATGTGGAGGCTTTGCAACATTTAATGTGGAGGTGGTGCGCCATATGATCTGGGACAGGACATGAAGTGGCATGCTTGCAGTGAGAATAGAAATAAACTTGTTGACAAGAGTTGTTAGCTCGCCTTTCATGGACGTGGCGATGCAAGTGCAATGCAATAATCAAGCATTAATGACGAGATCAACCTACGGTCTAATCCAACCCGGCGGCGCCACGCGATTTCAAATTGGAAATATTTATGTCATCGTGCATATAGAATTGTAAGCCCTCTATTTTGTGACCCTTGAAATTGCACAAACCAAGATCCAACAATGCCTGCAACCTTTTCCCGTAAACTTTTGTTCATTCATCCACTGCGTGGTCCTTGTCATCTCTAGGACCCTAGGTCATCAAGATTGAGGTGAATTCTAATCACTCACTTGAAGTTGTAGAATTTTGAAGAGGGGTGTGAATAGAACTTGCAAAGAAAGTAGAACTTGCAGGCACTGTTTGTTTGATGGAGTGAGGGGTTCCCAAGCAACAGTTCACAAGCTGACCACGCTGAATTTGTCGAGCCGGTAGGAGCTCATCATCATATTTTACCGCGCAGTCTTCGTAGCAACACGAAGCTTCCACTTCTTTTGGTGCGCCACACCATTCAGACATGAGCTTGTCTTAGCATAGCTCATATGACAGCTGTTTTTCACTGCCACGATTGCTTCAGTGGTGGCTGCGCTCCATGGTCCCTGTGGCCCTTGTTCCCCTTGTCCCTCCTGCTCTTCGTCTGCGAGTTCATCTTCTGCGCGTGGATGCGCGTGGCCATTCTTTTCCTCGCGCTGTCGCCCTTGAAAATTCGAGCAAGCGTTCACACAAGCAACCAGGAAGTCTTTCTCCTGGTTGTCAAACTTCTGGAGAATGTCTTTCATCGCTCCCAGCAGCCCCGGAGTAGTCCTCTGCGTTCGCACAGGCATTTTGCAGAAAATGCATCCCACATGGGGAAGAAAAGTTTGTACGCGGCCAGAGTCAAGTGGTATCCCCCGGGGCTGTTGGAATGCGCCACTTGGAGTTTTCATATAGCAATCACCTGTTTGGAAACGAAGTGTTGAGTGACCTTCGGCAATCCAATTTCAATACAGCAACGCGTGCTCTCGGAAAAACTGTCTGCCTGCCTGGCCCTGTCAAATGCCAAGACCCAGTTAGATTATGATTTAAAAATAGTTTCCGGTATTTAAATCTATCCCCAGATTCCGGCCAAAATGGAGCCAGGTATGACCGCCAAGCAGAGTGGCCAGGTGTGAATGCTTCAGATGGTTGGAGGCCATCGCCATCGCTAGTAGGTTGGAGGCCATCGCTAGCAGGTTGGAGGCCACCGCTAGTAGGTTGGAGTGGTATGACACTTGGGGTTCTTCATCTTCTATCTGCAAAGCCAAAACAATTAAATGCTTTCCATTTTCGAAACGCTTTTAATTAAAGAACGTGTTCCAACTTCCGGCAGCTTACTGTAGTCAGAGCCGTCACCCTTGCGCACACAATCGCGCCAGAACCGAACCTTGTGCAAGATGGTCTCTGAAGTATCAATGTCCTCTGCAGCTGCTTGGTGGAAGCAGCCGTTCATGTTTGACAAGGATTTGAAAAGCTTCGCGAAATCTGTATCTGAAGCGCTGTCTCCCCTCAAGCCTCATGCGCCGTCTTTGCTTCTCATAGGTTGCATCTTCAAAACGAATATGTTCAGCGTCTTGGTCTTCTTCCTTGGCTGCCACGCTGCTTTCTTCCACTCTCTGGCTTGGACCTGGTCTTGATTTAGCCGCAGTACGCAGACCGCTTCGCTGGCCTCCAACATCTATCAAGTCATCCGCGCAACTAATTTGCCGGTCCTCCTGAAAGTATGAAGCAGACAAGGAAAGAAACGCACAGAAAAATCATTCAAGAATAGCTAATTTAAACACTTTGTCAGCAGCTAAAGACAGATGACACACAGACATCTTTTGAGGAGGAGCATCCATCCAAATCGAATTGGCCACCGCCAAGTGCATCATAGCCTTCTCCCATATGGTGTTTCTTACTCTTTTCCTTTGGACCCTATGGGCGCTGAAGATGGAGTTCAGCAGCGAGGGCCGGTGGAACAGGCTCAAGCAGTCCATGCTTAGGAAGTCCTCTCTTTGGATTGTGAAAGTTGTGATTTTGCAAGGTTTTGCTCTACTTGCAGCTGGTAAGGAAAGTTTTCATGTAACTATGTACTAAAAAAATGAGCCAGGCGCTTACTTTGAAAAATCTTTGCCGTGCAAAACTGCTGTTAGAGTCATCTTGTGAATTGCGTTGGTCTTATTGAATGCAGTTCAATGAGTACATCAGCGTCAGAAGAGTTGCAAATCCTGAATGACCTAATTCAATTCTAACTGAACTCAAACTTAGACATATTTAAGTTCTACGTTACTTAAATGCCCATTCTATTGTCTTTTAATTGAACTTTGATGTCAAATTCAAACCTAAATAATTCTACTGTAGCAAAATGTTAACTCTATTTCAATTATCAATTGAACTTTGATGTTGAGTCGATTCCAGATAAAATCTGTTTTTTGGTGCAAACCTAATTCTAATTCAGTGTTTTCTTATTGTCAACATAATTTCTATCCAGTTTATGTTTAAATCTATAATCGAATTAAAAATCATTTCTAATTAATAACAACTAAACAGGTCAAAGCATGGCTGGACTTTTCCACGTTTCTCCTTTTCTTTTCTTCCGGGAGCGATGCACAGCAAACACCATCTATATGATGACTTCTTGTTTGACGCCTGGATAAGGGCGTCGTAGTCGCGCTGCGGCGGCAGCTCTGGTTTGGCCCTCCTTCGCAGCATCAGCCCGCAGCTTCTCCGCCCGAAGCCACGCGGCCATCAAACGATCTCAGACAAAAGAATCACATGGCGTGCGCTATGCACTCTTGGATGTGCAGTTGGGGTTGACAAGTTAGCCACACTTGGTTGACTCAGGTATATCCACAATTAATTATCTTCTAAGGTAGGTTTAGGAGCCAAGTAACCAATGTAACCGGTTGCTATATAACTGGAAATGCACTTCCAAGTAGGGACATGTACCACGCAGTGGATGAATGAAGTATAAGTGTTGGCCCACACAAGAAATACCTACTGCATTTCAACTGGGGGCCAAACGGTGCGCCATGACTGGACCTATACATCACGCTGGTGGCTGCTCTTTCTGAAGAACCCGGACCGGACCGAACCCTGGACTTGGTGCAAGTGAGTGATGGCGCAGTTGTTGGTTTCTTTATCTGCAGCAGTATACAAAGAAGCGACAGGGACCGAGCAGTAAGAAGTACTTAAGTGACTCATGAATCGTGCCCACAAGTGCTTCATTACCTTTTGGATCCTTTGGGGTTGTAAAGGCTTGAGGCCCAAGTTCTCAACAAGATTGTCAGAGCTCAGTTCGCACAGCATCTGCCCAACGGCATTGTCCTCGAACTTGGGTGCCAAATCGTCAAGGGAGGTGATGTAAAAGGCAAAAAACTCAGCAACTGACCAAGACACAGCAGCTTTAGACAAGGTTTTGGAATCCCTTCCATGCAGAGCACATAGGACATAGGACCACTTGCAAAAGAGACACCAGGTTCCAGGATGAACTTTGCAGAGCAAGGGCCACAACCTGCCAGCCCAGAATGTCAAGCGCTTTCAAAAAGCGTTCAGCACAGACCACGGTACATGTTGGCAGCATGCCCTTTCACCAGCCCCCGCTTTAGTCACCACAGGGCTGCAATATGGGTCGGAAAATAAACTTCTTGTTGTCCAGGATTGCGTCAACCGAGTGGATGAAATAGTTGGGTTGCAAATGCTTCCAACGGGTGCAGATTCAGCAGCTTCAGGGTCGCTCAAGTCGAGCTTTCTTGCCGAATTCTGTCCTTCTTGAGAAGGTCACCAACTCATCAAAACCATCTGCTTTGAAGTTCTTCTAGCAAAAGTTGTCGCAAAAATCTTTCTAGCCATGCGAGTTATGTGCAAGGTGTGGTGGAGCGAAGCATGTGACTTGTTTTTTCGGACTTGGCTCAGCTTACGCACCTGCTTATTGCTGAGCTTCCTCTTGGAACGCTAGTTTCCGGCACTCCCTGTCTATGCGGCTTTTCGTGGAAGGCTCGCCGAGCGGCTGTCTAATTGGATGCCAACTGGCCCTTGCTGCTGCGACTTGTGTCCAAGTCTTGCCTGCTTGGCTGTGACGTGAGGGGCCATGTCTATGGAAAAGCTTGAGCTACATACAGCGTCGTCAGCTCTGTTCTGTCATGAACATGACGTCCCAATGTCTGTAGGCCGTTGACTAACTCTTGCCGGTACCAGGTTGCAAGGTGGCCCGTAGCATCCACAGTTGTAGGGTTGTCTAAAGGTGTGAGGATCGTGTTCTTTGTTGGGGTTGCCCGAAGAAGCTTCTTTGCATTTCTTTGCTAAGGAATGTAAACCGTTTTGGTGTTGTCCGAAAATGGAAATAACATTTATCTTTGTTAAAACACGTTGCCGTCAGTTGGCAGATTTTTACAAAGTTGAAGAGCCATTGTGGCCTATAGTAGCATCCACTGCTGTCGAGTTGTGCCGCATTGTCGTCTGTATGTATAGAACGCTCTTTTTGGAGGAATGGTGCAAATGCTTTGCCAGTCTGCAAATGCATGGTGGAAGGTAGCATCCACCTTTGGGGGTTGTGCAAAGTGAAACAAAAGTTATGCAAAAATAGGTTGTGATCATATAGTTACGTTTCTATTTGTTTCTTCCCGGGTTCTTCAGAAAAATAAAAAACACAGCCATCATCCCGGATCACTTCAGTACTACACACACACCCCTACACACCCCGCTTCAAAGTTGCAACAAGGATGGCTTTTTTTCTGCAGTCTGCCCTGAAGTGAGATGCAGGAACAACATTGAAACTGGGGGTTGGGTGCGCCATGGGTGGAAACTATGCGTTGTGCTGGTGGCTGTTTTTTGAAGATCCCGGCATCATTGTACCTATATATACAGTATCTAGATATAACCACAATCAGGTTTCTTGTCACATCCAGCAGGAATAACCAACATGCTTTGTGACATCACCGTGAGTTATTCCTGCCGCAAACTTTTCTGCCGGCTGACATGCTACCAGCAGCCAGTTGCCCAACCAGCTTATATATGCAAGCCCTGAGAGGTCCCAAATGTACATACCTGACATAGCCAAGCCAAATGAAGTGTGACTTGTTCAATGCCATGCTGAACAACCGATCTGCTGCCTGCGTGATCCAACATGTTCCGGCCATCGAAAAGGAAGGCTGGCCTCGGATGATCGCGAAACCCCGTGGCCAGGAGCGGACAAGAAACGATAAGAATCGGGCATAAGCAACGCATAAAGTTAGTCCACTGGCTGGAAAGGTTCAAACATGTCAAACATGCTGAATCTCACGAAGTTCCACAGTCAAGGATCTTGATAAACAAACAAATCAGACCACTGTATAAACCGCTTAATCCTATGTGAAAGAACACGTTGAAAACATCCATTTTTTGCATCCATTGCATCGGAGATCTTTGGGATCAAACATCCCTCCTTCACTCGGTTCGACGGGTCTGACAGGGAACGGTTTCGGGCAGTCGGATTTGAGCGGGATGATCCGACATCATCCGACCACCGACGGTTTCAGTTCGTTAAGGAATTGAAGGAATCAATGCATTTGCAGGTTCTCTCGGTCATTCAGGGGAGTTGCGGAAGTCAACACAACCGTGTTCCACGAAACGAGAAATACCGACATCCGCAGCCCTTGGCGTGGTGATTCTGCGTCCTGCTTAGCGAACACCTCGTCGTGGTGGATGTATGTGGATGTCGTGGACAGGTTCAAGGCAACGGAAGATTCATTTGACAACAAAACTGTTGGACAACTGGCTCTGGGGCTCCAAATCTGTATTGGAATTTGAGGATCTACGTGCCACTTCCATTTTAAGCTCTCAGTGAAGTCATGCTAAGTGGGAGATCTATAGATCTCAAATCTGCATCTGTCTTCTCAGATTCTCTCTCCAACACCCATCCGCCCATCCAAACGACTTCCAGCTCATGAGGGGCGAATAGGCCCAGGATGGTCCAGAATTGCCCAGGGCTCCAGGCTTCATCATCTTGTCGTAGAACTTCTTGTAGTCATACCTGTGGGCATTTTAGATTCCCGGGTTTCCTGTATGGCAGGATTCCCCTGCTCTGCAAAGTCCCTGGTGTGGGATTTGCAGTGTTGCAAGGCACAGTCGCAACAGGGTCGACAAAGGGCTCTTGTTTGGTCTCATACTGGAAAGAGTGGATTGCCAAAGTCATACGTCATAGAGTCATACGAGTACCTCATCAAAAGCCAAAAACAAAGGCAATTGTTAAACAAGTTCTGCTGCACATAGGAATCCCCTTTCTTTTGTCATTCATAAAGCTACATGCATGATCGCATGTACCCATAGCAGAACCTGCTCGTCAACCGAGTCAACCATACTCGCCTGGCTACAAACATTTCGCCCCCTACAGATTAAGTCCATCAAGCTCAACAACGCTGCAAGTGTTTGTTCCTCAAAAGACCACTTCGAGTAAGAAACCTAATGAGTTCTTTTTGATGTACAAACTGCACTAGGCAAAGTTTGTTCCTGCTTGTCACATCTCTGTCATGTCCGGAGCAACTAAACCATGAATTGAACCAATGATATTATGCAATACTGTGAGTCTATTGAATCATGGTCGACGGTTTAAGGTATTCATACTAGCATTAAGCCAAAAACGGTAAGCCCGAAGCCTTTGTGAATAAGGAAATGTAGAGAATAGTAAACAAAGTTCGCAAATATTGCTATAGTTAGATGCAATATGCCTGTTGTGAACGGAGAATTTAGGCTCTTAAACTCTGTGACCCCAAGTCACTGTCCCAAAGGTTGTAGTAGAAGCTTAGGCCCACTTTTAGCTCAAACTTGAACAAACGGATTGAACAAACGGCTGCAGTGAAACATACATCTATACAAGCTATGTCATGTACATGTAACTGGTGCTACATCTGATCACGCCTCCCGAGTTTAACTTCTGGGAGATGTTAACCGAGTCAGGATTAGCACTGTTCACTAAAAGTGCTAACTAAGTGCTGAATTAGCTCGTAGCCCTTCAGTACATCTTGGTCTTGTAGAAGTACCTACTCTAGCTCAAGCCGTTCACGCTTTCAAAGTCAGTTCATGCTCACCTTCCAGGTAGTGGAAGTTCATGCCTTTCATAGCTGTAGTCATTTTCTCTTCGGTGACAGCTTTCGTTAGCACGTCGGCCAACATTCGGTCGGTGCCTTCTTTCTTGAGACGAAACTCTTTCTTTGCTGTACGCTCTTGTACCCAGTGGTACTGAGTGTCAACATGTTTAGCTCGTCCCAAGCCTCGACGGTTTCCCATGGCGATGCCAGCGGAAGCGTCCATTGTCACCTCTTTACTGGGAAACAATCCCCAGTCTCTTGCTGTTGATACGATTCCAAGCATTTGACATGCTCCAGAAACAAGTCCGTAGTACTCGGATTCGCCACTGCTCAGGGAGACAACTCCTTGGCCTTTGCTGTATGTTGTGAGACAGCATTTGTTGGCCATGAGCACGCCTCCTGACACACTCTTTCGTGTCCTTATGCAACCTGCATGGTCGGCGTCTGACCACATGTTGAAGGGGTTGCAGGTGCTTTGGTTTGGAAACAACTGTGCAACTCTTGGTCGATACCTGACATATCGAGCCAATCGTTTCAGCATATTCCAGTGCCTCGATGTTGGGTTCTGTAGACCTTGTGCCAATGAGCGCGTTGCAGTTTGCAGATCAGGTCGATCCTGTGCCAAATACGCGGCTCTCATAGCAATAGATCTATACATCGTTGCATCTTCGGCACTCAGCGGAACTTCTTCGTGTTGGAGTTCCTCTTGACTTGGCTTGGCCAAAGGTGTTTTGACCTTGCCTGGTTGACCAGTGCCTAACCACTTGATGATCAACTCTGCATGTCTTGGATCTGGTTCCCACCAAATGCCTTCATTTGACCAGGTGATGATGCGATTCAGCACTCTCATCTGTTGGCTTGCCTTTGGTGAACCTGGTGGACCGAGAATGCCTCGTTCCACAACTTGCCATTCTTTGGCTGCTGAAGTGTGAAACCATTTGATGTCATCAAAACTTCCAACTGTCGTGAAATCGTCTCCATGCACTTCTGTTCGAAGCTCTCTGGATGCATGGTAGTAAATGCATGGATTGGACTTACCTTGAACAAATCCTAGCTTCTTCAAAAACTCTGCAATGGTCAGCTCCCAATTCATGGGTGCGTCTCTGGTGCCGTAAAGGCTTCTGACCAATCTTCCTACCACATCTCCATCTTCTGGTTTCTTGCCTTCTGATGGAATTTCAACATAGAGTTCTCTTGTTGCTTTGGAGTAGAAATGAGCTCTCTTCACATCCAAAAATCCTAGGAAAGATTGCTTTGCTTTTCTTCTTTCGCCTTTCTCCAATGGAAGGCTGTCGCTGACTGCGATGGTTAGCAGTAGCTTCAAAGCTGCAAGGCTCGGCATGGCTGCGAAAAATTCGTCAAAACCTGAGCCTCTTTTGATCTCTTGCGCTACCAATCGACTTCTGTAGAGAGGATTGGTTTCATCTTGCTTGTTCACATCTACCCATCGAGTTCCAATGATTTTGGTTCCTTTTGGAACTTTGCTTCTTGGGATCTTTTCCCAAACTCCCATTGATTCGACAATGTCGATCTCATCTTTTCTGGCTTTCTCTACCTTCTCAGGTAGAAGCTCTTTTCCACTGATGTCATCATAGTACCACCAGTCTTTTGCCTCTTCTGCCATTTCTTCTGGCAGTGGGATCTTCTCTTCACACACTGGTTTCTCTGGGTCGATGCTAGATAGCACTCTCTCTCTGTCTTCTAGGATTAGGCTTTCTAGAGCCATCTCGATGCTCTGGATGTCTCTTGTTCTCTCGGCTTCATCTTCATGTTCGCTTTCTGCCTTTCTCTTCTTGTCTCTATCTACTCTGGCTTTTGCTGTAGGTGATCCTGCTGGTTCATGTTGTTCCTCGTGTTCTCTCTTTTCTCCATGTGGTTCAGGTTCGCGTGGTCTGCGAATACCTGATGCTGAAGCTGATGCTGTGCCTGGTGTTGGTGGTGCTGCTTCTGGTTCGTACCAAAGTTCTGTCACAATGTCCATCTTGTGCGGTAATGCTCCATTGAGTATCTCTGGTGGAAGGTCTGTTGTCATGACTCCACTCTCAATGATTGCGTTGTTTGCATGGTTTCTTGTGACTCGGTGCCAGACGGTAGACCAATCAGGTCCTCCTGGCATGGTGGTTTGAAAACAATAAGCTTCAACGTCAAGTCGTGCGAACACTCGACACGAATCGGGAACTCCCGATGGTCTTTTGCTTTCGTATCCATGAAGGATTTGAGGTCTCTTGCCACTGACGGGTTGTGGCATGCCAGTGATTGCCTCTCCAACTCGGCTTTCATGTCTTGCTACTCTTGGGTTCTCTTCTTCTTCTCCTCTGATGCTCTCTTCAAGTCTGTCTCGACACCTGTTGGTGTGATGAATGCCTGTAGATCTTTTGCCAATCTGTGTGGCATCACAGGCTGGGCAACCTGCAGTGTACCCAAACTTTTCCAGGTCTTTCTTGGTGATGTAAAGTCTTCTCAGCTTTCTTTTCTTGTCATCTATTGCCGGTGGTTGAACTAAAGCTTCACCACTTGGACTGGCAATGACTGGTTCCCTTGGGGCTGCAATCGCTGGTTCTTCGCAAATTGCTTGAGGATCCCAGGGAATCCCAGTGATCGATTTCAGCAGCTCTGAATCATATCGATCTTCTTCTGGCTTTCTCCGAATGGATTGCACTGTGAAAACTCCACAGGCGTTTCCTACTATCTTCTCTGTGGTGGTGTCTTTCACTCCTAGAAAAATTCCTTTTGTCCATTGGGCCTCGAACTTGTGACCTCTCTTGAGGTATTCGATGGCCTCACCAAATGGTGGAATTGCTACTTTCCATTCACGTCCACGAAGTCGTGAATACGGAGTCTTTCCGTCTTGAAGTTCGGTAGATCGGAAAAACAGATTGTAGACTGTGGATGCGTGTTCAACTAACCAAATCAAAACAGGTGAATCGTCAGGAAGTTTCTCACCATAGTTCGACTCGATCGCGGCTCGAAGAGTCCTGGCTTGTCCTTCCAAGGTTTGAACTGCTCGTTCAATCTCTCCCTTGGATTCTTTGACTCCTTTCGGGCTCTTCTCGATGATCAGGGTTCCTTCAAACCCATTCTTTACTGCCTCAACAACGGATGTGTGAGAGCAGGTTCAGGATCATGTCGAATGATCAGTTTGGAGTATCCTAGTTTCTTGATGTCGTTCAAAAGTACTTTGGATCCATATGGACCTTTTGTCACACCTTTGTAGGGCAACACATGAGCAAAAAGATGCTTCGTCCATCGATCTCTGACAACAAGAATTGGTGCATGGGTCTTCTTGTCCAAAACTACATCATCAGTTCGTGAATTCATGAAACAGTAGTCTACAGTTACTACTGGGGTTGTCTCATCGGTGTGGTCTATCTTCCTGTGAGGGTTTGCCTTAGCTTTTCCCCTTACACAGGCTTCACACCAAGACCTAAAAGGGAAGTGTGAAACAGCATGCTCTTCAAACTCTTTTCGCGTCGGGCGAATGGGAGCATGGATTTTGAGCTCAGGCGGCACTTCGTCGCCTGGCTCGGCCTCTTCGGCCTGCTCGTCCACTACCGGACTTACCCATTGCGGTGCCGGACGAAAGGGTGGAATGCAAGCGGCACAGAACAGACGCCGTTGCTGAACGAGATCGGAATCTTAGTTCCGTCTCGGGAGATCTGCCCACCAGATCCGTGCATCTGAATGCACCAGCCCTTGCTCATAAGGGCCCCCGCGGAGAGCAGCGGTTTTGCAACCGCCATCACCCGGAAACAGCAGCGTCCCTTGAGGGAGTTTTGGCCGATGCCGATGGTCACCATGGCATCGATCTTGCCAAGGTCCTTGACCACTTCGCCTGAGGCAGTCTTGTAGACTTTGCAGGTGCCTTCAGGCTGGATAGGCTTGTAGCCCAATGCGGTGGCCAGTTCAACAGGGATGCAGGAGGTCGCGGCTCCTGAATCCAAGGTCACCTGATGAGCCATTGGTGTTTCCATGGATGCCAGCTCCAAACTCCTGAGAGCTAATAGATCCTCCTCGCCCTCATCTGGCTCACTCGAAGGTGTGGGATATCGTTTCCCCTTTCCCTTCTTGGCCTCACGGGCAGCATCCTGAGTGGCCACGTTGACAGCTCGAGTCAACTGCACTTTCTTCTGCTTGCCCTTTCCTTGGCCCTTCTCGGAGGCAGCCGGAGCCGAAGCGGCTCGGCTTTTGCCCGGGGATCGTGACCGGGACTTCAGCCGAAGCGTCTGCCTTGGCGCTTCGCTGGATTCCTCTGGCTTGGATCCTGGTCCACGGAATCGCTCTAGGTGCTCTTCAGTCGAGCTCTTGAACCAGGCCATGCGCTCCTCCTTGGTCTTGCCCTTCTTCTCAGGAGGTGGAGGTGTCTTGGCAATGCGCCTTTGCTTTGGCGTCTTTGGGCCAACCTCATCTTCCTCCTCCTGTTCTTCCATCATCTGCTGCATATGGGCTGTCATGTAGAAAGGAGGTTCGTTCTTGACGGTCTCAAGCTTTGGATCTTTCATCTTCAAATGCTTTGCCACATCTTCGGGCTTCAGATCCATGTCGGCATCTTTCACATGCTTTGGCGCATCTTTTGAAGTTGGGCTGCCTTGCTGTCCCTTGGCAGTCTTGATGCGCTTTCCCATCTCTTTCTGCTTGATCGTCCATTCCTTTGCCCACTGGTTGAGGACTTTTGGCGGGCAACAATTCAAAGCCATATGGTGGTTCCACAGGCCGGTGTCATTGTCACACCTCAGGGCCTTGTTGCACGCACGGCAGACCATGTTCTTGCTGCCATCTCTGTTCTTGTGGGTGCATTTGGCTACCCATTCATCATAGCTGAGGATGCGCTCTTGGAACATGTGATCGAGCCATGGCACGGTATCTTTCTCCTTTTCTTCTTCTTGTCCATCTGACTCCTCGTCAGCTGGCTCAGTGCCATTCTCATCCTCTTCAACTTCACCTTCAAACTCTTCTTCTTCTTCGAGTCCCTCGATCTCAGTCACATCAAGGGGATTGATGTTCTCCATGACTGGAGCCGCGAAGGATGGTGCGCTTGTTGCTCCTTCGCCTTGGCTTTCGACGCGCTTCATCACAACATAGTCCTCTGGGTTGAACCCAGCTGCAGTGAGCGCCTTGTCGATGACACTGCGGGCTGGATGGCTAGTAGCCGTCCATGTCTGGCTTTCCCGCTTCATCTCTGCCAACTCTTGAGTGGAGAGATCTTCGATCTTGGGCTCCTTCTCTTTTGGCTTTTCAGGCTTCTTTGCCTTTCCTGGCTTCTTGTAGCCACGAAGCCTCTGGGCCTTTTCTCGACCTCGAGGCTGAGGGGCTTCATCAAATTTTCCTTCATCATCTTCATCATCCCAAGCTTGAAGTCGACCAGTACCCTTGGCACGAGCGATCTCATAGTAGTCGAGCTCCTCAGGGTAATTGGCCTCATAGTCGCGCCAGGATTCAAAGCGATCCTGGGCCTTGTCAACGCGATGTTGCTCGGCGCGCTGACGGCTCTTCTCTTTCTTCTTGGCCAATCTTGGGTCCATGCCTGATGCCAAATCAGCTGAGAGCCTTGGCGACTCCGCCGGAACCGAAGCGGCTCGGCGAGGAGTTGGCCTCTTCAGCAAGATCTTGGCTTCTCTCTCCTTTTCTTCATACTGTTCTTTCAGCCTCTTCATCTCGGCCTGTTGTTCCAAGATGGCATCATTGGCTGCTTTGCCTTTGGCTTCGGCCTCTTCGATGGCCTTCTGGATTGTCTCAGACTTCTTCTCATACAGCTCGCGATTGGACTGCATGGTCTCTTGGATTGCTTGGTTCATGACTGCAATCCCAGCAGCTGCAATTCCAGGACGACCTTTTCCAGCTCCTGGCTTCTTTGGCATAGCCTTGACTTCAGTCTCAGCTTTTGCCTTGGCTGCTCCACGAGAAATTGCGGCAGGTGCTGCTTTCTCCATCTCGATGGCAAAGAGGGTGGCGATGTCAGCGGAATACTCAGGCTCGGGTTGATGCTCTTGAGCCATAGAGGTTTCAGATTCCTCAACTGAAGCTACCTTCTTACTTTTACTCTTGCCTTTACCTTTAGAGTCTTTGCCTTTGCCACCTTTGCCTTTACCCTTGGAGTTTTGGTTGTACCAACTATTCTTGCTCCAATCATTCTTATACCAATCGTTCTTGTTCCATGAGTTGTTCCATGACGAGGGATTGGACCACGAAGAACCTTTTCCCTTCTGTTTACCTTTGTCGTTTCCCTTGCCTCCATCTTGACTCTTTCCTTTTCCTTTGCCGCCTTTTGAGCCACCTTTGCCTTTTCCTTTGGCTTTAGCCAGACTTGCAAGTGAAGCTTGCATCTGGCTGGCAGCTGCGGCTAATGCATCAACATCCATTGGTGCTGATCCAGTCTTTGCTTCTTTTCGGCTCTCGATGTTCTCGAGGTAGGCCAAAATCTCTGACTTCATGATGGCATAGTCAGTGAGTCTCGAACTCTGGAGGTCAAGGTGATCTTGAAGTTTGGCTGGACACATCTGCTGAAGACAACTTCTTGCGATGTCATCATCAAGAGCTTTCTTCTTCCGCTCTTCATACTTTCGCCTGATGTTTTCCCAGGCTTCTATGCTCTCTCTGAGCTTGTCCAATGCACACTGTTGTGGGTGCAGGACCTTCTTCAGCAAAGCTGAGTTTGCTTGTGGGTTCTGTGGATCATACTTGGTGATCAATCGTCTCAATGCCTCTAGGCCAAAGTGCTGACCTCTGGAGGTATTCTTGACAATCTCGAGGGATTCTCCCTCACATAGTGAGATCAGAGCCTGTCGGGCCTGAGCTGAAACAAGCTCGGCTCCTTCAGGATAATCATCTTCCAGAGATGTCTCATTGATCTCTGTGTCTTGATGCTCTTCGAGGAGCTGAATGCACTTTCCTGCATTCTTGTGACTTGTCTCAATCCAAGTCTTGAACTTGAAGTACCATGAATCCCAGGTACCTGTGTGTCCACTGAACTTGTCAGGCTTTGGAATGCCTTTCAACTCGGATCTGTCTCTTACTTCTACGCTAGTGGCTATGTTCCTTGTGATTGCCGTTTGTTGTGTATATGCTTCTGCCATTGCTCGTTGCAATTGGCTCTGCCCCTGTGCTAGGGCTTGCATCATCTGTGCAAATTGTTGTGCCATGTCTGTGGCTTGTGGTGCCTGTGCTCCTGGCTGTTGCGCCATGCTGACTTGCTAGCCAGGGATTGAAGCAATCCGGCTTTCCTGCAAGTGATGCTTGTTTTGTGGATCTCTGGTGCCAGAGCCGATGCGGCTCGGCGACCTTCGATTCGCAGACGGTAGCCGGGTCTTAGAACCGCGGCTCCGCTACCATGAACGGAGAATTTAGGCTCTTAAACTCTGTGACCCCAAGTCACTGTCCCAAAGGTTGTAGTAGAAGCTTAGGCCCACTTTTAGCTCAAACTTGAACAAACGGATTGAACAAACGGCTGCAGTGAAACATACATCTATACAAGCTATGTCATGTACATGTAACTGGTGCTACATCTGATCATGTTGTATATACGATATATATTATATTATTATATGCATAATTATACATGTATTATCTTCAATGAATAGCAACTAAGCCTCATTGTTTAATGTTTAATGTGTTGCCAACTTGGCCTTATAGATATTGATCAGTGACATGGCTCGAAATGAATAGAACACATTATCAAAGTGGGGGATGACCATCAGCTACTATCGATTAAAAAGTTCGCTCGTGGGCCATGGGTGAACAAGCACGAGCCGAAAGTCCTATGATGGACCATCAGAAGCTCTCAGAAGGTTAAAAGCAATACCTGTCTTCCTCCTGTGCCAAGAACAAGAATAGAGGAAATGCCGAGTACAACTAATTACACGCGCGGTTTTCCTCCTGGAGGCTAAAACATCTTCCAACACACCAAAGACCCGAATTGTAAATCCCTGCTTTGCGAAGGCATGTTGGCAAACTCATAGAATGATAGTGCTTATGTATTTATACGGTGATTATTTGGTTTTTGACAAAGACAAAGGCACAAACAAACAGCATGGTGTAGCCCTGGTTGACCCCCTTATGACGCCATGACGCCCTTATGGATCAAAAAAAATGATTGTAACAATGATGGCAGTCCTTCCCCACGGCGTCTTTGCCCTTATATATAATCTCTTTGCCCCTTGTAAAGCACAAAACGGCGAAAACAGTGGTTGCGTCCTTCTCCTTCTGTCACGAATGACATTGAGCCTCCTCATGTACCTCCTATAAGTTGCTTTTTTCGAAGCACCACACCACTCACCCACTCTGCGGATTTCTGCGATGCATTGGCAAGCATTTCTGGAGTGGCGTTTGCTTCACTGGGCCGCGTGCGAACACTCAGTGAGAGGAGGTCACGTCTTGAATTCGTCCCACTCGGTGAGCACGACAATTGCATGCGCACCTTCACAAGCCTCGTCAGACATGAGGAGCACCCCAAACAAAAAGCAGCCGTTGATTCACTTGTTGGATTGCTTGGCGGGTAACAGTTGAGACTCCTCTGCTACAATGAAATGAGAGTGATTCAGATTCATAGTGATTCCTGCCAAGGGCAAATCACCAACCGTCAGGGCCGTCAGAAACCTTGGATACCTTTGTGGGCTGAGCTGAGGATGCCTCGTGAGCCCCTTTCAGAACCGGGAGTGAACCTAGCGCCTATCGCTGATCCCCACACCCAAACCTTTTCCAGATCTGCTTCGGGCACGAAATGTGCCCCAAAATGCAATCTCACTATACAAAACATGTCTGTCGCCTTGGTTTTGGGGTGTAGGTGCCTGGAAATTGATTCAAGGAGGAACATACTATTTGGCCGATCCGGTGTCTCGCATATTGTTGGACATACAATATATATATATATAGAGAGAGAGAGTTCTGTGTAGTGTAATTGCAAAAAAATAGTGCCTCCCCCGCTTCTTGCAGGGTCCTTGAAGGCTCATTGATGTAGACAGGAGGCGTTCGCTACTTTGTGACCTTAAGTATATTGTCATCAAAAGCCACAATCTCCTTTGATTGTGAGTGATCTTAGGATGCTTTGAGTAAAGAACATCTCAATAGGCTTCACCGTACGGGATTCCAACTTTTACTCATTCAAGGAGTGTGAAGAACAGAATCCCCAAGTCATAAGACCCTCCTGCAAGCGCTTCATTCTCCAGACCCTCCTGCAAACGCTTCTCCGGCGCCTCTTCTGGGCTCTTGGAGAAAATAAATTGGTCGGTGTTGACCTGCAGCCGATTGGGTAGGTGGATCATGGTGGATAGCCGATAGCAAAAACTGAAAATGGTACCATTCATTCCATCCAGCTGATGATGTGTACTGTGCATATACAAACATATTTTGCGAGGGACCACTGCCCCAGCCCCAGTGTTTTTGGCTCTTGGTTCCTCACCAAAGACAAAGAAAAAGCATCTCGTGCAAGCATAGAATAATGCGATACATTGAGAACATAATCGAACTGAACACACACAGTGTTCCTCTGGCACCAGCAGGTCCTCAATCTGACATCTTGGAATGGTCGCAGCTTCTTGACTTGGGATACCTTTTTGACATAATATAAATATAAGCAATTTGGCAATGCATTCTCAATCGGACCAAGGCCAACTTGACACACCGCCATGCCCGCAAATTTTCCTGGAACTTCCATGCCTCAATCTCGTGATACTTGAACTCGGTCAAGGCATCCTCAATCAACACCTGTGCAGCAGAGCTGTGTCGAGTGAACGAGCTTGTACTGTTCTTCTGAGGGTGCGCCCTTTCTAAAGAGACTTTGTTCGTTGGGTGATCTTTTTGGTGGTCGTGGTTTCTCTATAGTTCTTCCAGTGGAAGTGGAAAGCTAGCTGTTTGTAGAAGAAATAACTGTCCAGGAGGCCGTTTTCCACGTCCATGATTATTTCATATCATTTCAGGGCATCTGGGCCCTAGGGCCTGTGTGCAAAAAATACTAACAAACTGGACCACAAGGCATAAACTGCTACTCCAGAAGCCCAGGTCGTGTCTGCCCAAACGCAAGCTTTTCCTGCCCAGCAAGGGTCCCATCGCGAGGCAGACTTTCCTGCCCAAACGCCCTTTAAGTCGGTGGGCAGCGCCGTATCTCAAATGAATTGGGGAGGCACTACGCTGTGAGTATTGCAAATGTAACAAACATGAGACAAGTGCATCATAATGGAAAAGGGAGTACTGAATGAACAAGTTTTGTTGATATGATGCACTCGGGTTGTCCCTCAGGTGAAACAAAACACAACAACCAGTAGAGCAGAAAACTAACAAGAAGAGTAGGGAAAGTATAGAAAGCCAGAAAAGCAAGGCACACTCAAGGCTTGAAAAGCAACTTCAAACGTGACAGCAACAAAGGCCATAGAAAGCAAAATCAATTGAAACAGGGAAACAATACGCAAGAAGACAAGAAGCAGGAAAGTAAAGAAAGGCAGGAGAAAAGCAAGGAAGAGCAATACAAGCGCAAAAGAAGAAGGAAGCAAGAAAAGAAGCAGAAATCGCTGGGAAGCAATGAAAGGCAAGACAAGCACAAAAAGAAGCAAATCAAAAAAAAACATAAACGCAACAAACACAAATAGATGATATCCCTTTTTAAACGACTCATGATCACTGCTTGTACTGCGGTTGTTTGCTTAATTTGATGCATCGCACCCTCTACGCCAAACCTATTTGGTGCCTCCATCCATCGGCGACCCGGTGCACCTTGGGGTCATAGACATACACGAGGCCACCGTCTTTCATCAACATGTCGCACCTGGGAGAGTATTTAAAAAGCTACTGTATAGTACTTCTTTCAATTCAACAGGCGACCCCAGTCGGACTGAATAATGAAGCTGGAAAGTAGTTGGAATGTTGGTTCCAACTTTCCATCAGGTTTACAAAACCAAGTATTATGATCTGCACAAGATCCAAGCAACCCGGCTACGGCCTCCACATATCTATCGGGGATTGCTACTGTTAAATGATCGTTAGACTTTTCTTCAAGACATTGTCTGTGCCTGGAGTTGCTACAGCGCTCGCTTGGAAGGCACCTCAGCCACCTCGGCTCTTAAAAAACCTAACATGAAGCAAGCTTAGGAAGTTCAAAGAATACTTCCTTAGTCCATCCACAGGCCATTATCCTTTTACTGACACTGCTTGGCTGCTTGAAGCAGCCAATCAATCAATTGCCCCTCCACCTTGTTCAAACTGTAAGGTTCGCAGGGAAGCCGCCAAAGACTCCCAGCAGCTACGGTCAATGGGCTCTCTTTTTGCTGTGGATGCGGCTAACTTGCTACACTCGAACTCATCTGTTCACAGGGAAGTGGAATGAAGTGCAGTTTACCCCTGTTTTTTTTCTCCGACCACCCTCTGTCCAGTCTGTCCAGGGAGCATGTTTCGCTCATGCCCACTCTGCCATCTCCCAACGCCAACTCCGCCACGTTTCCCGGGGTGCCCAACACCATCAGTGCCGGAGTCTCTCGCACATCCCCGGTGTCCTTCTTGAAGGCGAAACCCAAAATCTGGCGCCGATCGTTGCCGATCGAGGCATGCAAATCAAGTGCACTTGGAGAGTGACCTCTTGGTGGTCTAGTTGAATCAGGACAGTTGAGAGGGAATTTGGAGGTGTTGGGTGCGGTTTATCTGAGCAGCTGCAAAGGAAAAGCATCTCAACTCATGGTGTTGTTTGCCCTGAGCCAAATGCATGTCATGTACAACAATTCTTCAAAAATGTTCAAACCAATTCATCCCTCTGGCCGCTGGCTTGAAAAGACTCCAAAGTGAGCTCTTCGGCAATCAGTAAATGAGGGACCCAAATGTGCTATGGTCACCTATCGCGACCAATCCAAGGACTCCACAACCATCCGAATCGGTTGTACTGAACAACCTGCCCTCCCCCAAAACTTACATAGCCCACCTGGTAGAAAAGCATAATCTTCCAAAACCTGACTATGCTTGCTTTGGGTATGGTAGCGTAGACCAAAATGTTTAAAAACGCTAACATGCCTGCGTTCACAGATTCCTCGCCGGATCTTGGCTTCCTCACAGCGATCTTCTTCTTGGTCACGGTGTTGAACAACGACTGCCGCAAGAGCCGGATGAGGTTTCGCCAAGCACCAATGGCAACGCAGGTGGCTGGGAAAAAGAACCGATCCTAACACCCTCGCATAGGGCACTTGGAAGGACACACGCCTTTTGTAGACACCGGGTAATTACAACTGATAGAATAATGTGTAGTGAATATTTATTTCTAGTTATCTATATATATATCGGTATGTTTCTGCTGGTCACCTGTGGCGTTTTCCTTTCTCACCTCCCAGACTCCTTCATGCTCAGCAATTAGCCTTTCCATGTTCTTGCCATCGGGCTCCAAACAATCCGTGTTCGCTACAAGCCGCTACAAAAACCAACAATTATTTTTCCAGGTACTTGACTTGCTCAAGCACCAGAAACAGCTCTGCCCAAACCAACCGGGTTTTCCCGTACGCATCTTTGCCAGGCGGGCACAAATACTGCCAGCAAAGCCAGCACAACAACCTCTGAAAACAGTGGTCCCTTTACCAACACGCCCCAAAGCTGACGATCTACTCAACAGCCTGGATGATCTTGCCAGTGAAGGCAGATTTTTGGTGGTCGTTCATGTCCACCACCTCCATCAACAAAGCAGGCTCTATTTTCAAGGCACCAAATTTCAATCCAGGTAGCTGCTGCCAAGAAGCTGAGGATCCAGAAACTATTCTATACAGCCTATATACACACCTGTACATGCGTTACACGCGGTTGTCGCTGTAAGGAAGATAAGCCAAGCCACCGCCAATCACTTTTAACACTCCAATGTGAAAGGGAAATAGGCTACACAACTTTCTATTCATGTTCTGCATGTCTGCATGTCTGCAACGGCACCAGTATGCAAGTGCACAACCCCAGACAAAAAAAATCATACTGAAATTGAAATTGAATCATCTGAACCGTCTTGACTTTGAACACACACACACACACGTGTAGATTGATGGTTCAGGAAGGTCTTCAAATCCCACATTCTGTAGTAGAGCCCTGCCTGCTGCCAATAGGAAGCCACTTCATCCAAGCCAAACTGCTGGCAAATATAGACCAGATTCAGAATGTCCTCCCAAACATACGAAGGCCTTCATGATCCTTCATGTCCCTTACACATGTTCAAGAGATGGCACTGCAGCTTCCCATCAGCCGAAGCTGAAAAATCAAGAAAGAAACAAGAAGTATAGCAGTTGCAACAGTGAAGACTTCACCATTCTTCCCCCAACATCATCATCTGCAAACGTGTATCCTTGATGAAACTTGGTCGAACATATGGTGGTTGATCAATATTCTTTCATCCTGGAACGGCCATTCTTCGCGGCAAAAAAGATATCTTTCGCGGATCTTTCGCGGCCTCATCGCGAAGCATCGTCCTACAACCATGTCTAGCTAACATGAGCCGCAACATGTCATAGTATCACAAAATAGGGACAGACATCTTGCAGCATGACCCCAGTAGAAGGTTGAGCGTTCCAACAGCTACTCAGGGTCACTTGCAGCATCTGTGCGACAATTGTGCCAAATAGAATCTGGCACAACTCAACCCAATCCTCGTGCCAGCTACCAACACAGGGTGATGCAGCTTGGGGAGAATGTTGGGGGGCCTCCAGCTGGGAACCTGGACTTTAGCGGCACATTCGCGAAGCTTTCGCGGATCTTTCGCGAAATTTCACTGGTGCCTTCCCCGGGAAGCCGTAACTTTTGCAAACATCTGCACAGCCCGTCAGAGCAGCTGCAGGTCGTTGCCTAACTGTCAGGGCTGTGCCTACTCAGGTTGCTAGTCTGTGACAGTGGGGACAGGAATCGGAGAATCCTTTACGCACTGCCAGGGCTCGGCACGGAAATGTTGAGGCTTCAGTTCGTTAGTCTGTGACATATGGGGACACTTCCGCCCACTGGCTCTGCCGGAGGATTGCCTTGCGTTTCTATTCTTTGTCAGTCCGGTAGAAAGGAAAACAATGAAAGCGATGACCTTCGATAAATCTTTCGCGGAAAAAAACGATACTTTCGCGAACCTCATCGCGAATCTTTCGCGGATGGTTCTAACAACATCTGAAAGGCTGTTTTATATAAAACTCCTTACTCCGGGTTTTCGATCAACTCCCATACATAACTCAATTGGACACGGGATGTGATGAAAGAACTGACTCCTTGTCTCTTAAACAGAGATTGTTGATCTTCAATGATCATCCAGTATTTCAATGTAAAAAGCCTTTTTGTTGCATTAGCACGCATTAGCGCGTCCAACGACTTCCCATGGATCCATGCATTCTATGACTATGATCATCCAAAAATGCCTCCTTGTATGTTTCCTTCCACTTCCACCGACTGGTCGGTCCTTCTGAAAACATGAGCCACCAAAGCCTACCGAGGCATTCAGGAACTTTGGCCTCAAAAAGGCGGGGTCCCAAAGAGACAGAGACAAAGGAAACCTGCGGACCGTCTTGTCTGTGAAAAACACAGAAATGGAATAAAATAGAATGGAATTGTTGATTCAACAAAGAGTAGCGAATCCAGTGAATCATGGTATGGAATTGTTCGATGAAGTCATTCAAGTTCGCTGGGAAATGCGATCGGCGCCAACACTATCACACGAGTGAGTGTTTGGTTCAGAAGGCACTCTGGGAATTAAAGCTAGAGTTATGACTTCCATGACCAAAGCTGTGCCAATGATATAGTTACAAAGGCATCATGATGATCATGGAGACAGCTTCCAACCGTACCAACTTTCATCCACTAGCAGCTGCTGCTGAGTATCTCGGATGATGTTCAGTAACGTTGAGCAATAATAAGAAATCAGGGTAGTGCCCAAAGTAGTCTCCAGGTGTTACCCAAGGCCATTGATGAGAATAGACTCAAAGCAGGTTGAAATCACTCCTGGAGTCCCTGGCCGCGACCTTTGGCTGCTTGAGATTTGTTTGGTACAACCTTTCGGGGGTCTCAAACCCCATGCGACCACTGAGATTCGTCGTAGAAATCGACCACCGCCCCATCCACGCCAGGAGGCCCGATGCGGGAATCTGTGCCAATGGCGCGCGCCCTGAGTCACGGCACCAGCTCGTACTGCGGGTACAAAGCAAAGGATGAACGGGAACACGACAGATTTATAGATCGACGTTCAAACATCACTGTGCCACTGTGCAAACTAACTATATATAGATACAACAACTGAATCGACAACATGGATTGAAACACTTGTACAGGAATGTCTTTATATATCTCTATATAGACACAAATATGGAGATACAAAGAGAGGGAGAGAGAGAGAGAGAGAAAGAAAAAATCGTGGTGGATACACAACTGATTGACTGATGCTATCCAACATACTTGATGTTCAACAACTTCTGGCTAAGGTGCAACCACATCGCCAACAACCCGAAGTATTGATGCAAACAAAGACATTCAATTTGGTTCAAAAGGAAGAAATGAATCCCTGGATGTAGCAAACACAACACTTTGCACCCATGTAATGTACCCTCCTTTGTCGGTAGCATGCATGTAGACCGAGACATTAGCCTTTTGCACCATATTGCTACTAGCAAGAACTGCAAGCACTGTGAAAGGTCACTTTACGGAAACAAGAAACATGTTGTGAAAGTGGACCGATACAGACCTGTTGCCAAAAGTCTAAAGTAGCAGTTGAATTGTAGGGAGCCCCCAATTTGTTGATTGAGAGTTTGCTTTTGAAGAATAACTTCTAAGTCTGCTACCGTGGTTATCCATGTTTGGGCCCTGATGCTAAGGGCTGAGGTTCTTGATGCGGTCTTGGAATCTAGAACAGTTCGACCTCATTGTTGCCGCCAAAACAACGTAGAAGAAGGAACGGACAATAAGAAGGCTCATAAAGGAAAAAAATTAAAGGGGCGCTATCAGCTCTTTGTTTCTTATTGCCCGTTCGGGCCACTTCTGGCTGCCTCTAGGCCAGTTAGGCCCTGATAATGGAGGCCCATTGACCAGTGTCCTCTGCAAACCACATGCTGGTTCGCTGGAACCCCATGTTGTTGGTCACAAAGGTCTTATCAAGAAACAAAACACATCCACAGGCATCCACTGGGCTGCGATAATACCTGACAATCGCCCTCATCGATGAAGTCGATTTGTGCCCGAGAAGAATCGCCTTGTCTCCAATGTATTTACTGTAAATCACAATATAGATATACATATATAATATTTTATATATACATTGTATACATATTGATGTGAGCGGTATAAAGTTTACATATCGAAGATTTGGGCGGCAAGAAGGGGTGGCAAAGGTGGGTGGCAGGATTTGGCTTCAAGTTGTGGTCGACAATAGAAATGACGGCAGGGAGGGGTGGCGAGGCTTAATCTGAAGCATCAAAAGGGTGGCAAGGAGGGGTGGCTAAAGCTTGGGTGAAGCATCAATCGGGTGGCAAAGGAGGCGGCGACGATTGATCTGAAGCATCAAAAGAGTGGCAAGGAGGGGTGGCAGGGTTTGGGTAGAAATAGAACATTATAACACGGAGGAGCGGCGGGGATTCATCCAATTGAATCAAGTGCAGGCAAACTATGGCAGGGGAAAGGCGGTGGAACTTACTAAATGAGAAGAACGATGGGGCAGTGGATCGACAAAAATGGTGACGGGGACGGTCAGTAGCAATCTCTTATGAAAAGAACAAGCTAAGTTCACAGATCAAAAAACGAAGCAAACCACCAAAGTCACCTGGTTTTCCCCTCGCAGTTGGAACGCACTACTTCTCCAATCTGTGATGCATCGGCAGGGCAAGGCCACAGCAGAATAACAAACACCTACAATCACCTACAGTAACCTGAATTGAGAGATCGAATTCAACAAAGCTGGTGCCAGTTGCTCGTCAAGCATCCAGAAATCAGCCCCTAACCTACCAATGCCAATTCCCATCACTCCGAGTGAGACTCAGATTCAGATTCTTGTGAGTCTGCCGAATTTGCTTTTGCCGTTGGCTTTCAAAATGTTTTTGCCAGGTGCCATAGTTTTCGGGCCTTCAAAATTCTTTGCCGGGGGTTTACGCCAGGGGTTTTAACTCTCATCAAAGCCTTGTGGGGGGGTCGTGCCATGCATTTTAGCTCTAAAAACGCAGCCGCCAATTATATAGGCAAGGGCCAGGGGTAAATAAGCCAATCCATGGTGGTTTGTGGTAGGAGGGACTCGCACTTTGCACACCTTGATTACCTGATTCTCATCCAAATGGAGTGCAATCCAGACTCAGGAGACACATCACCCAAGGGATACTCTCACCTCCTGGTTGAGGAATAGATTCTGCCGGGAACTTTTCCATCAACACGAGGACTATAGGGGATAGTCACGAACAGCATCGAGCCTATTTAAGGGTGTAACCTCTCAGTCCCTGGCACTTCCTTCACATCGGCTCCAGTCCGTTCACAAAGCCTGGCCACAAGCAGAACTGGGGAGCTCTGCCAATAGAAGGAATGTTGAGACCCACATGTGTTGTTTTTGGACTCTGCAATTCTCTGCAACTCAGAGAGATCCTATGTAATTGATGGCAAGTAGCTGGTGAGTGCTTATATCATACTATAACTATAATACACAATTACATCTATTACTATATGTAGTTAAGTTATAACTAGATTATGTAATCCATCTATTTCCCACATATGTTTCTTTGACCTGTCTTGGGGCTTTGAGGCGTGCAATGGCTGGATCGATGACCAGCTTCACTCGACATTGCTTCCCTCCCGGGGCATCCCGGGGCTTTCCAATCAAAAATTGGTCCCTCTTCACTTTCAGGGTTCTGAAGCAAAAACCTGCAACAACTTGTTCTAAGCAAGAGTAGGGTACTGCAAAGCCCACAAAAACCTTGGGCAACACTGGGCAAAAAAACAAAACATCTCGATGGCATCACTGAGCCCCACAGCAACCAACAGCACTGCCCCGACCCGTGCCTCGAGATGGAATTTATACTACTCACACGCTGGGCCAACATCGCCTTGGAGACCAAGACAAATTGATGGTGGGTCTTTTGCAGCATCGAGTTGTGTTTTAAACAGTATGTGTGGTTTTGCTTGACCCACCTTGAGTTCTTTTGGAAGAAGCTTAAGGTGACCCTGGTCTAAGGAGGCTTAGTTCACAACCAATTCTTAGCAACTATCCAAACGTGCAAAGATCAATATCTACCAACAGCAAGGAACAACCAACAGCGTGCAAGCGAATGTAAGCAAACTCCTGCAACAACCAATGCAGTACCAACCTCGAAGGTGCAAAACAAAGTCTTATAACCTGCCTGCCAGGTAGATGACCCGTTTACCTTTTCGTTTGGGACTTGCAAAAACGACCAGGCAATCAAAGACTGAAACTCTTACCAAATGAGGGATATCCTGAGGCCAAAGGCATTGGAGGGATGATCAACAATTAAAAGTTCCCACAAAGGACATGGGTCCTCTGACGAGTACAAAACCAACCCTCGGTATTCGTCCTCGTGTCCATTCCCGCATCCCGGTACATCGATAAGATTTTGCAAGTGCTGATACTTGTCATATAACCTTGAGGCCACGATGGTCAAGGAGGATCTTGTTAATTACCGTGTTACCTTGTTATCCTCCAAGTTAACCTTGAACCTAAGAAAGTACTTGGAGGATCTTGGAGGGCTCCTCCTCTCCCGCTGGCACCTCCCTCGTGGTCCCCGACATTGGCCACCAACTTGGATAGCTCCGAGCTCCTGTGGCGGCTTGGACTGAAGGGGAACCATGAATGAGATCTGAGGTGTGGGATTTGGGCTGTAGAGCTGTGACCGGTGGGGGGGCCACCGGAGCATTCACCAAAAGTCATGGCTCCAACACCGCCAACACAAAACCTTCGACAAGTCATTGGGGCTCTCCAGCGCAACCCCCCCGACAGCCAGTCCACAAATTCGTCATCAGGATCCGGTCCCTTGGGACCTCGGAGCACGGAAGCGCCAATCGGGTGAGTGGTCGGAACTACTGCCACAGGGTGGTCGGACCGGCTGTAGTGCGAAAGTGTGAGTGGATTGATACTATCGATACCAACTATACTATACGTGCCAATGTACATGTTTGGCAAACATTTGTTGACGTTACATGGTGCTGCACTGGATGCAGTGAATTAGACACTCAAAGAAGTGCTCAGCCAACAATCACAAAGCCTTATTCGACCCCAATTTGCCTTAGAAACAACTAAAAGTGACTCACCAAGGAAACAAGGAACTGGACAAGGGCATCATTTCGCCTAGAAGCGGCTAGCAGTCTAGTGGCAAGTTTGAGCGGCTGTAAAGGTCCAAACTTGGCCCAACAACAGCTTGCCTCGTATGTTGTTGAAAACGCGTGTTTCCGAAAAGCTCTGGCCCAAGCTGCTTTGCCATCTACAAAATGGCATGTACCAGAGTGGGTTTGTACAAAATGATGATGTCTCAAGATTACTATCTTATGCTTACAAGTGCATAAAACCAGCCATACAGAAAAGCAACTTCTTTACAACAAATTGTCAAAACTTGGGTTTTGTAGGTGCCAAAAACTGCCTCGTCACAAAATGGCCCCCGGGATGCATATACAGTACATATAACATATATATATAGAGAGAGAGATTGCTCCTTCTGTTGAAATGGAACCAAATTGACTTATATACTTCTCGAACTTTTAAATATGGTAAACAGGCCTTGTCTGATCTGTTTAGGCACAGCGAGGACACATGGAAACACTTACTTACCAGGTTTGTGCCCCGATAGGCCCGATAGATGGTTGTCTTTGACTAGGGCGACACCGCTCAAAGCACCAAAAACATGCGCTGAGCTCTCCGGGTCTAGGGAGGCGGCCCAGTTCGCATAAATATCTGCGAGGACCATGATGGCATCCTTGACTCAGTCAGCGCCAACACCGGCAACACGACCCTTGTTGAGACCGTTGACTGGTGACCAATGAGACTTGTGTGACTCCCCTTTTGGCGCCTTGATAGAGAGATACCCCGCTAAAATCTACACTGCTTTCAAGAGCAGTAGATGGCGGAAGACTCGCAGGGGTGTTAACGTTGCTGGGACAGCCATCCAAAAATGGTCGGGGGATGTCGGGGGAGATGTTGTCATCTACGGTGTTCCTAGCCTTTGGCAAGCACTCCCAAAGCAGCTCAAGCTCTCCAATCAGATTTAGCCCAATGCGGAATGATCCCACCCATTTGGCTCAACTCTTTGCAGTCTTTGTAGACTTTCGCAGACCTGGGTGGGTGTTCTGTGGGGCTTACGGCTTCCTAATTATATACTCGGATCGGACTCCAAGTGATCCCTCCAAAACGGTGACCAAACAGCGAAACAGGCGCCTGCTCTTGGCCCCCGATGAGCACGCGGTCGGGCTCATCCAAATCCTTCATGGCTGTGCCTTCGGCCAAGAACCTTAGAAATCATTTCAGCCCAGGGGCCCAGATTTAAAATCAGAGATCTGCCAAAGATCCCAAGGATGTTGAAACTGGTGCCTGGGTCATCTGTTGTCCTAGAAGTTGCCAGAACCTCTTGAATCACAGGTGTGGATGTGGAGATCCTAGAAATTGGTTCCTCGAACTGGCTTTGATAACCATGTGCGTGCTTGGTTATTATGGACATGGCCCCAGTAAGCCGGACGAAGGATGTCTGCATCAGGGTCACCAGGGTCATCAGGTCAGCTCCCAAACGTTATCCTTCGAGAAAACTCTTCACACCTGCCCCGCATTGACAGAACCTACTAGAATCCTATTAGAACCCTTAGCTTCTTCAAGCCAAATACCGATCACATAACAGTGGATCCTGCGATTCGCCAGGGATTATGTTCCTGATAGCAAAGTAACTAACATAGCCACCTCAAACACAATAATTTTGTGGGAGTATTTCCTCCTGTTCCTGTCAGGCATGTGTTTCTCGCAGTTGTTGAAAGACACAACTCGATGCAAGCTCTCCTGTTTCGCTACACCAACTCAAAACCAAGAAAATCAAAAATTCTACAGTATAGCATTCAGCATTCTCCTTAAGTTAAGGTTTCTATGATGTTCGAACATCCACAAGTTGTTCATCAAAAGATACCAGAAGTAGGTAGGTTAGGAAAAAGTAAATGTCCGTTTCCTGTGCTCAGTCGCTTCCCCTCTTGAACTGGCAGCTGGAGTACGGCCTGCTAGGCGTCCCTGCTCTGGATTTGAAAGGATCCAAAAGTTTTTGTGGCCGCCGTTCGCGGTCTGGACATCCGGATGGGAGGAAGAGAAAGCGGGCAAGGATTCAGAAGGAGCTTCTCTGAAACACCCAGCTTTGCATCCGCAGAGCGATGCATAACGTCTATAGGTACTCATTATCTTAGATGGTCGAAGTAAGGCGTGTCCAATGTGTTTCAGGACTCAGGTCGAAGTAGAGCAGGTCCGGAGTCTGAGCAAATGTACTGTACATCCGATTTGGGTCAGAAATGGACATTGACATTCCATCTGACGGGACGATCTGGGAGCAGACATGCCAAGCTCCTGAAAAAAGCTCCTGCAACCACTTGTATATAACCCCCAAACCAATGTGCAAGGCATTCCTCTTCTCAGATGACTTTCGGATGTTCTTCCTTCAACAGTAGCAAAGTACAGTACATAGGAAATAATATGTTTGTGTGGTCCTGGCATTTCAAGCCGAGAGCATCAAATGCATCTGCAGTCGTGACCCGCGGTCAGTTGCCGGATGGTTCCCGAGACTGAGGGCCTCATTGGCCGACAAGACCCGCGCGATCGCCTGGCCGAGTTTCCCTGGTAGCTGTGGAGGTATACCCTGAAGGCTATATGACTATGTTCCTTCAATTTCCTTTACAAACAAGACAAGCAAGGGTATTCCATAGTATTCGGATATTCCACTTCCAGTAAGGTCAGGTGCACCAGTTTACCCCCCGTCAAGCAATTCCAGTATGGAGTCAATGATGGCCTCTTGTAATTATGTCCACCAGAGGTGGCTTTATCAATAAACTTGAAAAAAACAACAAAAAAAGCAAACCAAAAAAGCACCAGCAAAACAAAGAGCAACCAAGAAAGCAAAAAAGCAAAAGAAATGCAACCAAAAAGCACAAGCAAAACAAAGAGCAACCAAGAAAGCAAAAAACAAAAGAAATGCAACCCAAAAAGCACAAGCAAAACAAAGAGCAACCAAGAAAGCAAAAAACAAAAGAAATGCAACCCAAAAAGCACAAGCAAAACAAAGAGCAACCAAGAAAGTAAAAAAACGCAAAACAAATGCACAAGCAAAACACAGAGGAGGGTAGTTTGGAGGGGCTGGGTAGGGTTAGTACTGGACAAGGGTCTTTTCTGGTGCCGGGTCAAATGTCGCACTTTTGTTTTTTCCCGGCGCCGGGTCAGAAGTCGCACTTTTGGTCGCTGTTTTTCCCTTTTTTTCCGGGGCCGGGTAAAAAGTCGCACTTTTGGTCGCTTTTTTGCGAAAAGAAAAGCGAAAAAAGCGACCAAAAGTGCGACTTTTGTTTGCTCTTTTTTTGCTTTTGTGATTGCTTGTGTCTTTCTGGTTGCATTTTGTAATTGCTTTTTTTGTTATTTTTTCAAGATGATAAACTTCTAGAATAAAGGAGTCTGGCAGACATAACTCTTGTAGATTTGTCTGAGGAGGCAAGCTTCAGCTGATCCAGCCAGGGACTATGCACTGGACGCGAGGTGAACATAGTGGCCCCAAGTCATGTCATGATCCTTTTCAACAAGAATCGGGACCTGGATGTGGTTCCGTAACCATCATGTGCAGCCCCTAAAGACTCACTCATCAACACCCAAGAATCGTTTTTAGTAGAGTCGTTCACTAAGAACAGAAAGCATTCTTCCTACTTTCAGATGTATCTTGGTCCGTCTTCAGGGAGGCAAAGACAACATCATGTTGTTTCGAATGTTTTTTTCACCGGACCTACCGCATCACATCATATAGCCGCCCTGCAGCCAACCAAATCGATCAACGCGGAAACCAAACTTGCTGGCATTTCTCATTTGTTAGCTTCACCACGGAGCTCCACTCTATTTAAGATTTTTGAGAAAACACAACCTTGGAAGAGCAAAACTAGACTAGAACCCCCATTGGTCTTGCGGTCCGGCTGTGAATCCACGCCCATTCGCACCCATTTCTCAAATTTAAACGAGAAGAAGAACCAATCACCCCTGCCTCTGCGGTTTTGATGGGAACTGTAGACTTCTCAATGACCTGTGGATTGAGAAGTCTGGCCACTGATGTGACCCACTGATCAAGAAGTCATATATAACAAAGAACCCTGCGGGAGGTGACGTGTGTTGGTGATTGTCGGTTGCTTTTCGTCTCCCACCCTTGCAAGAGATATATCCTCTTCGATTGGCGCAAGGGGAAACCCAGTTTGTTTAGTGCACTGCCCACACTCTGTAGAATATCTGTTGTTCATGTGTCCACTATCACTACGGCGGTGTAACAATCAAGGCTGAACAGATCAGAGCAAATTAAAAAATAAGTGGCCGGCGATTCATCGATTCTCAAAACAATACAACACACAATAATATACAATATTGTTGACTCTGTCAGACATGACTTTTCCCCAGCCACATTCAATAAGTTCATGATTCCCCACACTTCCGAGTTCTGTGCTTACTTGAGTTGCGCAAAGAGAAATTTCAAGAACCAATTGGCCTCGATCCTTGTTCACTTGCTCAAGAAAGACCCAATCGCAAAAAAGAGTCCAGTCGGGCGATTAAGCCTGTCAAAGACATTTGACATGCCAAATACCTTGTTCCACCCGATGTGAAGAAGCTTGAGCTTGAGCTTCTGCCGCCAGCCTAGAATTTTGCTTCACAAGCTACTAGTGGCTGGCATACTAGGGCCTACTCCCCCTTTCTTTAAGCAAAAGCGCTCTTTGCTGATCGCTGCTGCATTCACCGGAATCACTGGTCCTTTGATGTCCCTTGAGTCAAAGAGCCCAGCGAATCTGGGCGCCCAAGCGATCTTGCTCCGGTTCGCGTACTGAGCAATCGTACGCCCCACACCTCAAGGAACTCGGGTTCCGAAAGCCTTAAATCCCGGGATAGCTGTGATGTAGCATGGGATACTCAAAGACACCAGAGATATTGTGACAGAAAGTATGGCATTTTGCAATGGATCCTTGGGGTCTGGAATTATCAGTGTCTCTTCAGTGCTTTGGCCGCTTAGTCGCCAGAGAATGCTCAACAGTTCTCAGCTTCTAGCAACAAAGGATAACAAACAATATCAAGGACGAGGCTCCCACAGGAGGGCAACGATCGTTGTCCGCTAGTAGTGGGCAGTGGGGATACACCGCGTGTGTGTACATTTGTACAGCCCAAACTCATTTGGCAAATGGAAGAAAAGACACTCCTCTGTCCCGAAGTCTAATCGTTTATTCTTGGAGCCATAATATGTTTCAAATACTTCTGCAACATAGTTGATAGTTGATAGTACAAATAGTACAGGCCCGGATGTACTGCAAGTTTAAATGGATAGCTCGCTGAATACTGGAGCAATGATAAGCAAATGAGAATGTCGCCTGTCGTGAGGGTCCGTAGTTTCTCGCCTTGGTATCTTCTATAATTACTATATATTCTCTAGACGGTATTGTCAACAACATAACGCCTACAATGGTACTTCTTGAAAGGTGATGGCATAAACCCTAAACTAAACCAAGCGACACCGCCGTGACGGATCTTCCCCCCACCACTTCCTGCGACACCGGTCATCGGCCACGCGGCTTTCAATGTATCGCAAGTCTGCGGCTCGGCCTTTCCCCACACCTGGGGCTCGGAGTTGATCAGCCCGAGGCGCGAAGTGGGACTCGACATGGACCACCGAGACACCGACCGTTGGTGCTGTGGGGATTGGTGGGGGGGGGAGTAGGCAACCAATCAGTTTCGCCTTGTTGGCAGCTTGCTTCCACGTGGCGGGAACCCAAAAGTGATAATTGTTTACCAACTGTTACAGGTACGCAAACACAAATATGTGTGTGTATATACACAGAGAAAGAGAGAGACAGAGATCTCATATATCTGCAGCCATGATCATGAGAGGACTCCCACACAGGATGCTATGGGCACAAGCAAAGGAGAATATCCCTTGGAAGTTCCTGGTACAGATTCCCAAAACCTTGACGGCACTGCCATAAATGTCCAAATTGCCAATTGATTTATTTGGGGTAACAAAACACAGGCCCAACGTCGCAGGTGTTGGAAAAGGTGTTCCGTCCTTGCGTCTTCGTCGGAGTGTTCACCGAAGCAAAAATGATGTCTGACTCCTGGCACGGTCCGCGCCCGGGCCAAGCACCGGTTCCAGGTTCCAAGCTGTCACCGAATAGACTTCTAGGGACTTTGGGGGATTAGGTTTGATCATACTTGATCCAAAGCCATCGTTATGGATGTGCGTGGATGTGAACATGATGTGGCTCAAAAGCCTGTAAGATTCAGTCATCTGAACACGTGATGTGCTGGCTATTCAGTGACCATGGTGAACCGCTGCACGTCTTGGAGAACTGCCCCAATCGTGTATCTTTGTACTACCCACCTTAATTTTGAAAGAACACGTTTCCTGCATACAATATACAGGTTGCCAGTTTATGAAGCATACTGTATACTTTAGTTGAGCGATTGACCCTGTACTATCTTATTTTTGCGACTCTGACCGACTGACATGACACCTGACATCTCCGGCCCAAGGGCTTCGCGAGCGCACATCTGCTGCGAATGTGCTCCTCGATGCCTTTTTTCACATCGGTGGAGAAAAACAGGTTCTTCCCACGACAGGCCTTGCCGGCTTCAAACGTTGAGCCAAGGATGAGCACATGGCACTTAGTGCAAAATTCTCACAAAGTTCTGGGACTCCTTTTTGTAGTTCCGTGCTGTTGCTGACAGAAACCAAAGCTGCTCGATTATCTCGATTCACTTTATAATCGTTATGATTTTAAAGGTACCGAAGCTCCGAAACTACCGAGTTTTAAAACGCAGATGATCGCCAAAACCATAGAATGGGGAGAATGTCTATGTGATCATGTAATAGTTGGAAAAGCCAAACGTTCCGTTCAGTGCTCTTCCAATCTGCACTGCCTGGAAACAAACCGACTCAGTTCCTCTAGACTCTATGTATCTCTATATATTCTTTATCCTAGGTGGACAACTTGGGACTCCCAGCAAAGAGCTAAAACCAAGTGTTTCAGGATGTATCATTTGCTTGCCACTAAATGGCTAGCGGCTGGTGATAGAACTTTCTCAGTTCGAGTGTAATGTCCTCAATATATATATATATATATATCATTACACACGCACACGCACCCACGCGCGTGCGCAAAAAGAAGAAGAAGCTCGGGCTGAGCGAAGCCGAACTTCGTGCTGTCTCCCCTCTCCACCGAGCCCTTTTTTGCGCCTTCACCACCTCAGGTAGACCTGGTTCATAGATGGGGAGATCGTCGGAGTTCCATCGGTTGATACGGTCCTCGACACGAGACAAGACGGGATCAAATCAGGTGCATCAAGCAGAAGCGAAAACGCACTCCTGGCGAAGAAAAGGTTTCAAATGGCTGGGTTCATACCACTAGCAAGGTTCATCAAGGTGAAAAACTGTTGGCAAGTTGGCCATGCCATCTGAGACATCTTTCGGGTGCAGGGAATAGCGTCGCGTCAGCTGACTCCGCTAGGACATTAAAACAAACAACATCAAGTGGATGATGGGCAGCACTGAACAGAAAACATCACAAAACCATCTCTTTGCAAGCATGAGGTGGATACTAGGCACAGTCCTGCCGAGCTACTTCCGCCCAGCTGCAAAACAATACAAAAACTTGCGTTGCTTAGCACAAGAATAGGTCTGAAGACACCCGCTTCCAGCCTGCCTCATTCATGTCCACAATCACCACCTACCACAATAAGCTGGTTTGTTTACACCCTCTGCCACTCAAAATCAATGCAATCATTTGCCGGTTCCAAGGATACCCACAACACTCTTTAGATGTTAGATCTGACTGTTATTTTAGGGTCTTAGGATGTTTTAGGTATCTGTGTCACACCTAAGTACAGCTTCAGGTGCAGACTTCTTGGGAAATCTGAGCACTTAACTCTATAACACTGATCAAAGTTCAGTCTTTTCATTGTCAGACGCATCAACACTACATAAAAGAAGAACATCCAAGAATGACCTTCAGGGATCGCCTGCTCACAAGAAAGAGCCAGCAAACCTATACACATGACAAGTCAACCAGTGTGGCTCGGCGAATTCTGGCCTCCAGCTGTGGGCACTTCAATGCAATGGTCGCCATGGTGGGGCCGCCCACATAGCCCGCTCCGATGCAGCAGATCCTCCCGCCGCTCTCCGGATGGTGAGTGATCCTCTGGAGTTCTGGTTGCCCTGTAGTCACTGAATTTTTGATCTGTATATATAAGAGATCCATCTCAACTTAGCTTGTAAATACTATGCAGCGGGTTTGGGATTTGTGATATTTCTAAACCTAGGCCTGCTGGAGTACCACTAGCTGCAAAAAAGGGAGTATAGGCCGATTCCGGGTGGGTGACATTCCGGGGTATTCCGGGGTTCTTCCATCAACAAGTATCATCTCTGATTTATCCGATTTATCATCTGCATTTCCGCAGCTGCTTACCCATGAACTGTTGGACTTAGCAAACTTAGCGCTAGTTGTGCCATGTCCACAATGCCTTTGGATTCGGTAGGGTTTTCGGATGGGTTCCTCCTGACAGGAGGGTTCTTTTGTGGGACTTTGTGCGGTTTTGTGGCTGGCGGTAAAAGAGAAAAAACTTGTGGACCATCCTACCATGTCCTACCTGACATCATGTTTTCCGGGTTTCAAGTGGTCCTCAGGATTTGTTCTACACGCCGGGATGCGTTCGGAGGCGGAGTCTTGAGCTCTTGTAATGAATGTGAGCCAGTTGACTTTGTGTGTTTGAGTTTCAAAACTGCGAAGTTGGACACTACAGTCGTTTCAAAAACTGTATGTAGACGCATCCCTCATCCCTCAGCCTTCCACCTTAAACAAAAGTTTGGGTGGAAATTGTGTTGCTACTGTTGCTGGTGCTGTGGCAACTCTGTCAAACTTTCTTTTGGGAACTGGAGGAAGCAAGGTGTGTTTGTGTGTTGCTAAAATATTGTCCGCAAGTAAAACTTTCCAGATACGTTCAACATGTTGAATAGTGAACTCTCTTCTCGGATGTGTGGATAGAAACAGGATCTTCGTACATGCACATGTTTTCACAATGTTTCAGTAGATCGAGGACCTTCATACACCAGCCAAATTAGAGGTGAAGCCAGCTATCACGGAGCCAGTGCTTTGGGTCGTTTAGGCTCAGCATAGTAGAGGAAGAACATAGAATGATCCCCGCCATGACATTTCAATGATTTGGTTTCATGCCATGGTGAAGGGTCGAAGAGCATGTTGCCATGGTTGTGGGCTTTGTGTTTATTTTTATTTTGCTTGTGGGTCCTCGGGTTTGGGATGGTTATTTTAGAGTTAGGGAGTTCGCGTCGGGGTGTCGCCAGGGTCTCCGGTTGGCATCCAAAGTGCTACCTGCCACGCAAAAAGCCACACACACACAGTAACTACAGTATATTGTTGTGTTTGTGTGTTTGTGGGTGTGTTTGTCTGTTTGTCGTTGTGTGTTTGTGGTTGTGTGGTTGTGGTTGTGTGTTTGTGGGTGTGTTTGTCTGTTTGTCGTTGTGTGTTTGTGGTTGTGTGGTTGTGGTTGTATGTTTGTGGTTGTGTTTGTGTATGTGTTTGTGGTTGTGTGTTTGTGGTTGCGTGTTTGTGGTTGTATTTGTGTATGTGTTTGTGGTTGTGTATTTGTGGTTGTCTGTTTGTGATTGTGTGCTTAGGGTTTGTGATTGTGTGTTTGTGGTTTTGTGGTTGTGACTGCGTGTTTGTGGTTGTGTGCTTGTGGTTGTCTGTTTGTGATTGCGTGTTTGTGGTTGTGTGCTTGCGGTTGTGTATTTGTGGTTGTGTATTTGTGGTTGTGTGTTTGTGACTGCGTGTTTGTGATTGCGTGTTTGTGTTTGTGTTTGTGGCTGTCTGTTTGTGATTGTGTGCTCAGGGTTTGTGATTGTGGGTCTGTGATTGTGCTTGTGGTTGTGTGTTCTGTGTTGTGTGTTGTGGTCGTGGCGATTGTTGAGGTGCGAGACTGCCCACCGCAATCTGGGGCGGCGGAAGGATGAAGGAAGAAGGAAGGAGGAGGAAGAGCAGACTATCTTTAAAATTCTAACCTCACCTGACAGGTGGGCAAAAAATAACTGCCACACTTTCTGACAACGAGCAGCGCAGAAATCATTCAGGCGAAATCTGAACTAGAGACAGCAGCTAGCTGAAATAAGAGAACTCAGCTGGTCACAATGCCCAGGCTCTTGTGATAAGTTATTTCCATCTAATGTTAACATCCCAATAATGAACCATGACCATGATACAATAATAATCTGGTGTTTGGCCTGCCCGGATTTTACAATACTACTTAATTGCGCCAACATCCAAACCCCAAAATGGATTTTAAAAAATTGACGAATCAATAATTATATATAAACCTGGCACAATAATGATCAACTTTTTTCTCTCAGATCCCAATTTGCCTTCAAAAATCAGAAAGCGTTCTCTTTTCATTGTGTCTCAGACATCTCAGGCAGATTTAAAAGAACATATCATATTCCTTTTCTGTTGTTGTTCTTCTTCTTTCTTTTTGTTCTTTTTTGTGGTGTCTTTGATTTTTTACATCTTTGCCCATCAGATTTCCAAAACTCTGGGTAGCCAAAAGCTTTAGGTTTCCTTATGCAAACCCTATCAAACAAATACAAAACTCTGTTCGACAAATGCCCCTTTTTTAGTCCTGCAGTTATAAACAAACTTACAATAATCGACCCCCCTCCAGCCCTGCTGGCTTGTCCTTGCCTTGTGCTTTCCCTTTTGCTTTTAAGTTCTCCTATCGTCTCGTCTTCTTCTTTCTTTGTGTCTTCTTCTTTTGTGGAATCTGTATTTTATGTTTAATCTTTGCCCATCAGATTTCCAAAACATTGGCTAGCCAAAAGCTTTAGGTTTCCTTATACAAACCCTATCAAACAAATTCAAACAAGTATCTTCAAAGGGTACCCCTTTAGACTCCAACCCCCCTGCAGCCCTGCTGCCTTGTTAGTTATCTTGTGCTTTCGCTTTTACGTTTAATTCCTGAAGAATGAAAGCAAACATAATGAAAGCAAGTGAAAGCAAAATGAAGCAGAATGAAAGCAACATGAAAGCACATGAAAGCAAACTGAAAGCGAATGAAAGCAGAATGAAAGCAACATGAAAGCAAATGAAAGCAGAATGGAGCAAAATGAAAGACCCTCTGTCAAATCCCCTCTGCCAAATGGCCTGGAGGCTTTCTATTGAGGTTGACAGTTTTGACCTACCCCCAAAAAATGAAAATATTGTTGTTCATTTCGGGGGGGTTACTATTGTGATGTTACCATTATACAGGTTATGACAGTGCCCAAGGACAAGCCCTGACGTGCCTGTTCAGCCGTATTCCAAGCTTCGGGTGCTCGCCCATGGCTCAAATTGATCTGAAGCTCGAGCCAAATAAGCTACTGCCGCAAGCTCTTCGGCTATACAAAATTATACAAAGGACCTGTGCAAGGCAAAAAAGGACTCCCCATTCCCAAACCACCAGCACGCTGCAGTTTCTCAGCCCTTGCAATAACACGGCACTGATTCTGGTACCAGCCTTGTGGCGCCCTTGAAAGATGTTGCGCTGATGCGGATGGCGCATCCTGGATATCCTGCTAATTACTGGTACCTATCTGCTCCTCCAAAGGGACACTTAGTTGGGGAGGCCAGAGAAACAGATTCATCACATGCGGCATTTCAATTCAGAGAGGAAACTCCTGGCTGAGTCTAGACTTGAGATAAATCCCGTCCATCAAAGTTCTTGGATCACTTGAAAATGGGGAGTTAAGGATCGTGGATGCCATTCACTTCTTCGTCACCTTTGTCTGGCCGTGATACACACTATGTGGCTGTGGGTCAAGATGAAGATATCTTGGTTGACCCATCGGGGAGGTCAAGCTAAAGGGGCCAGGTCTCTGGTTCACCTCGCTCCGATTTTGACGGAATGAACTCATCCTGTGGCAAATACTGTGTAGGCTGTAGGTGACAAGTGGTTCCCAAGACGACGCAAGACAAAAGCCAGCAAAAAACATACTCTGAAATTTGGACTTCCCAGTATACTTACTGTAGCTCGATTCAAATCCTAAGCTGCTGCCTGCAGCCCTGAAGTCTTCACCATGGAGCATGTCCCATAATCATAATCTGGGAAATACAAAGGTTGACTTCTTGAACCTTTCAGCCCACCGAAACAAAGACCACATGGATTTTGGCCAATGGACATCACACTGTCAACCTCTACAGAATTGACATGAGAGTTCTACGTGCAGATACTACATTCTTGTTGCATCGTTTGATTTGCAATGGGATCAGCACAACCCCAGTTTCCCGCCCAAGATTTTGAAGGTGTGACCCACACATCAGCCAAAAATCCCCAACCCTGTGCTCGGCGAAAATATTTTGCGATCGGCTCTTGTTGCGATCACAGCTCCGATGGGGTGCTACTTTGAGCGCCCTTGCAGTGCGATTGCAGCCACTTGCTGTCACCAAGTGCATCACAACTGCTCTGTATGGTGCCGCTGGATAGAACTCCCAAAGCACATCCTATTCAATCGCTCCTGCACAGGGTACACCGACACCGATCCTCTTGCCAGAGATCATTTCTTCCATATCTGGACTCTGTTCACTGCAACGACCCAACATACTTCTAAACACGTATAAATGTGGAATAAAGTGCTGTAGATGCCATTTTGGAAGGTACCAAGCTCCGGAACACCTCTTGGATATGCAGGAAGTGTTCTGAAAATGTATTCATTTAAAGCATGCCTCCATGTGGATTGTTGGCGTTCAATGATCAATGAATGGTCTTTGGATTGTCTTTGGTGTCCAAACCCAAACCCAGCTCTCAGGTTTAGGGAGTATATGGGGTAAGCTGAATGACAAACAAATACATTGATGTGAAAACACCAAGACCCGACAACAAGAAAGAGCTTGTGCGAACCAGATTGCTTTTTCAAATCGGTCTTCGGCCTTCGGCCTAGCATTCGTGGGACAAGTCAAGTGGCTGCCAGGTGAACCAGCCACTTCGGTTGAGAACGTTAATCTCTTTAGGTCAGGCAACATTCACTCAACCTTCCAGGTTGCATCGCCGACATACTTTTGATTTGTTTGCTCAGAAACATGATCGAAAGAAATTATGACCCAGCCGGGCCCGAAGTAAGACATCAAGGCAAAAGTATAGAATGGATCGGATAGTCAGCCTATTGCAGAAGTGCCAACCTGGGAAGGTTGAGGCATAGAATGTTCATGAATATGGTGAAGGCCATCAAACCCTTCTGACGTCCCACACTCATTCTGCTGCAGTGCCGAGCTTTTTCTGCACCACTGAGTCATCCTCGAGATAATACCTCCCAAGTCTGCACAGATGCCAGCTACTAAGCACTGCTTTTGTGCTGATTCCAGGAATTTTGGAGGATTCCGCACGTCCAGAGTCCGGTATGTCGGTATGTCAGAGACTCCCAACATCCAAACAGGACACCAAACTCACGGACCGCGGTGACGAGCAGACTCCACGGGACCAGACGGACAGGTCCGACCGGACGGCAACTCGAACGAAGGTGGATGTGAACTCCGCAAAGGTAGGGATGTTATTTAAATATTCTTATCATAGTTCGAAGCATAGAAATTTAATCCGCAACTGATGGGACAAGAGTTTCCAGACCTCCCTGGTGTAGGATTTCGTCCATCAACCACCTCTGACTCAAGTCTGCATCAGGACTCTGTGAGCTGTTTGAAGTGGATCTCAAAATAGAAAGGGAAAAAGAACGTAACGTAGGGGCTTCATAGGTACACTTGTGTGTAGACAGTCTCATGAAACCTGAGCACTTTGCTTCCGGGAAGAACTTCGTTTCCCTTGCAACACTGGTGTTTCAGCATTGTGGCCCAAACATGCCCAAACAAATGCAATGCCATTATATAGTTTCTTTTAGATAGATATTGCGCGAACATTTTTGGTAGAGCATTGCTGGTCCTGTGAAAGCTTGGTAGATCCTGAACTTCAGCAGATAAGGTTTCTTCAGCTCTCCCTGCTGAAACGTCAGAAAACCGCAACCTATCTCATTCGGACCATCATGGACTCTAAAACTACCAAGCACGTGCTGAGCACCATAAGGAAACACAGGAAATTGCGGACCCGGTGTCGGATTTAAATTCAAAACGTGTATGATTATATGGGTCTTGCTTCTATGCGTCAAACAAAGTGTATACCTCTTTTTCACCGTCCTACATATTGCCCACATCATCATGTTTCTTGCGTACATGCGACAAATCAGCGACATAAAGGGATCTGTCAATATTATCCTGGTTTCTGGATGTGCTGTTCCAAAGACTTTCTCCCCTTGACTCAGCATTTGCTGTCTAGAGTTGAAAACAATGCTGCTGCGTCCGTTTTGGGGTGAATGAAACGGTGAAGGGTCTAATGAAACAAAAAGTATATATATGATATGAGTGTGGGTCATGGGACCCCCTAAAAATGTCGAACATGTTCTGACCACATCAACCCAGAATAAATAATGTAGCAGAATATATAGCGGAATAGTTAGGTTGCAACCCCTGAGTTAGGAAAAGTTGGGTTTGTTTGTTTGTTTGTTTGGCTCACTGGGCTGCAAGACTTCATCATCACGAGCCATAGAGGCTAGATCTTGAAACAAGAGAGGATCAGGTTTTTTGCCTTTGAGGTCCAAGCTGCCTACCGGCCAAACACGCTGCCAGACCCCAGACCCATCCAGAGTCGCACTTCTTGGTGACCTTCAAGTTTCCATCCAGCTCATAAACTAGCCTCGATGGGAAGGTGCTCACCCATCCCGGGTGCCCGATCCTCCAAAGATCTGCAAAGGCTCTGCCCAGTTGAAATGGTCGAACCAGACTCGGTAACCAGACCAACAAATGAATGCACCGCATTGTGATGATACCATTGGTCAGTTGTGTTTATGATTGTTTATGCAACCCCCTATCCCATGTCCTCCCCTCCATGTCCTAATCACTTGAGTATGGCTCCTACACTGCAGGTTCCATCAAGAAACATCTTTTTGGTCCCCCAGTTTATATCGCTTCGTCTGCAGACTAAGTCTCCCCATCTCCTTCGTCCTTCCCTCCATCCATCGCACCAAACGAGGGCCCAACGGCACGCCCGGCGCCACCTCGGGGACCTACGGGAGATAGAAGGGGCCCGTATACCTAGTAGCGATGCCCTTTGCTCCTAGTAGCGTCCTTGCTCAGTAGCGATGCCAGGAGCCCCTAGTAGCTTCTTGTATACCTTCTTATTGAATTCTTAAATTTATCTATATACAACATTCTACAACTACCACAGTGGCAACTGGAGGGGTACGGTAGGGAAGAGGAAGATTCCAACTACAAGTATGCGGGGAAGCTGTGATGTGCACAAGATCCCGAGGATGAGCGCAAACATTCGGCCTTTCAGTGAAGAACATTGAAAAACACTCTCGGATAAGCATTGTCGTTTACTATTATTATTATTAAACAAGTTGGACTCCAAGCAAAGTGACCAGAGCTCTGCCAGTGCCCTGGTAGCGTTGAGATCAAAGGACCAGCAAAAACGGAAGCAGGACCGAGTCGGACTGAGCAGTCAAGGTCACTAGCTGGCGCCACTTGGATTCACAGTCTAAAGCCATCGAACTCTGGAAAGTGCCAACATTGGTCCCGTTGGGAGACCTCGGAATTGAAACCAACATCACATAGACATCTCTTCGGAGCCGAAGAAGTGCTACTGAAGAAGTCCTCCAAAGAGGAACCTGGGAACCATGAATCAGCCCGTGACGTATCCCGATGCTATCCACATTCTGCAGGGGGATTGCGTATACCTGGAGTGTCCTCCCGTGATGATTCACAGCATAGTAACATCAAATCGAAACACTAAGACCTCCATTGTTTAAACTAACTATTCTTGCTTCAAATAGCTCTTTTGCCGCAGGATCTTTGATCAATGTCCTCTTTGTACAATGCTGTATATAATGCCAAAGGGCCAACAGTGTCACTTAAGTAACCAGTGGTTGTCCACTGCAAGATAGAATAGCTCGGTGTACAGTACCAGAAATGTGGCAGAAAAAAGCCATGTATGTCCCGCAGAAATGCTAGGACCAAAGGTTTCCCCTGGACTCCTTGAGATCCAAATGCCTACCACAAGCCCTCAACAACTGAAGACCAAATGATGCATAAGATGCAACAAACACTTTCCCAAACTACCCATCGCCAAAGTGCACATCTTTGCGTACGAAACCACAAAAGAAATGAAGCTGCTTAATGGCTTAATGAATTTCTGAGAAAATACAACGATTATCAATGATTCGGGCTTGAGTTGCATTCATCGTAGCGACTGGTTCTTTCCGACCCGGAACCACCCGAATGATACTGAACCAGCATCCGTCGGCCGCAGACCAACACGGTCGGCCTTGTCATCAGGGAGGTCCTGGAATCTGGAGATTCTGGCTTTGGGTTCCAAGAATACTAGGGTGGGGTCTCGCTACTAGAACATTTCCACTGGACAGGCTCCTACATAAGTGCTTCGCTCCTGCTACTTTGAAGGGGAAGATAGTCGGATCCGTCGGATTCCTCTTGGAAAGGCCGACATAGAAGGAAGTAAGTGTATTTTCACGCACTTGGCGATGTTCTGCTCAAAGTGCACAAGATTAGTGGAAAAAATGAATAATTAGTCATTATCGTCACATCTGTGCAAGTTGCAGGGGCTTGTTTGGTGTACGTGACAAAACAGTTGGTGTTTCCAAAACCCTACATTGCACAATGTCAGACAGCTGCTGCTGCTCACCCAAAAGCCCTTGGTGAGGCATTTGTTGCTTCATCTGTTTCCGTTGGCGTTGTAGGTCCAGCATAACCTGTCTAAGCCGGGGCTATGCCAACTTGAATAGAATCAACAAACGACTCGGGTTCTTCCAACGCGGCCGTTCCGCCCATGTTGAGCCTCAACGAGTTTCAAGATGCTCCGCAAAGAGCCGTGGCCCGAGACCAAGACCGTCTTCCCCGCCATGATCTGAAGACATTTGGAGTCTGAGTCTTGTGGGGAAGGGGAGGTCGGCAGTAGTGAAATGGATGCCAATTCATGTCACTTCAGGGAACTCCCCCTTTGGCATGTGTAAATTGTTTGAGATTGAAAAGATTTCTAGAGAAATTATATAATCGTACGAGAATTCCTGAATTCCTGAGCGGATCTGCACGCAGGAACCATTGAATAGGGGTGAGCTTCATCGTCCCTTTTTCCATGCGACCCTGCTGCTTCCTTGATAAAAGGCTAAACGGTTGACCATGTTCTGGTCAGTGATATTTATAGGAAGGTAAGGAGACCAAGCAAAAGACTTGCAGTACACAACTACAGCAGTACCACTATAAATACTACTAATAATTACTAATACTACTATATAAAATCATGATTGATCATTGGCCATTGGTATCAACAGCATTACAGCCTAGGACAACGTACGTATAGCAATACCATTGACACGCAGGTGACCCAGTAGTGCTTGGGTTTAAGATGCTTTGAGGACTTCTTGGTCTCCGTGATGACTCCGTTGGCGCTTGCGGCTCGGCTCCCAACACAAGGGGCGATGTTGTCACTCCAGAACCTCAGTGGAGCAGAAAGGGCCAAAGGGTCGAACCAGCGATCGAGTAGAGCGTTGGATCGATCACTCCCCTGCAACATCTGCATCTAGTAGCGTCCTTGCTCCTAGTAGCGATGCCAGGAGCCCCTAGTAGCTTCTTGTTACTAGTAGTAAGGCCAGGAGCCCCTAGTAGCGTCCTTGCCATCTGCATCTGGGGTTGACAGCAAAGGTCAGAGGGCACCGTGCATCTTTGATTCCTGGCATACATAATAGTTGTTGTTTTCGGCCTGTGCATACTTGTGTGAATAGACGATGAGGGGTCCCTCAACTCATGATATAGAATGTAGGAATAACAGCACAAATAACCTCGTGCCAACCTTTCACGGTACCTAGAAGGAAGCAAGTAATGCTTCTCTGTCTATTATAGATAACATCAAAGGACTTGCATACATAGGTGCTAGAGACATCTCAAGCCTCAACATTGACCATATCAAAACTATTCGACACTGTCATTGTATCCAGGAGTATCTAACAGCAAGCCACCAAAGACCCTGCATTCTTTTCCTGCAAGCCCGAAGCATCAATTTTGTTTGAAGCGGCTTCCCGACCCCCTTGATCTCTATATGAAATGCAGGGGCGGCCCACCCAATGGTTGATCATAAAACAGTTTCATGTCAGGGGCTATGCCTCCTAATTTCAAAGAAACTCACAGAGTCATGCTTGCGCTATGCTTTTGGGTTGTGGTATTTGGCAGGTACTGTACCCGTCTGTGTATCCTTCTGCAGCTAAATCATTCATTGTCTGCATCCATCAGGACCCTCAAAAATCCTTGTCCAACTTTGTCTTTTGAACCAAAGCCAAACCCCCGCCCGTCACCCCGTGACGGCTCCCATTTCGAGCCCGCTGACGAAAGCATCCTCTCAGCCTTGCTTGGAAAAGATGATCACCCAGTTCACACGGCCCAGGTTGGAATGGCAAAAAAACGCCTAGCCTGCAGATTTGGATTTTGGATTTGCAAGCGCTTATAACATGAGCCGCATCAAGACTCGTTGGCGCTGCTGCTTCACATCTTTACCACATCTTCTGCTTCTGCCAACCAATTTCCTCATATAATTACAGTATAGTATACCCTTCTTGAAAAGACGGGAAGAAGTTGCCTTCCTAAATGAAGGACCAACAGACTTCCAAAGGGAAGCCTTTGATGCTTGGGTCGGTATCTCAGGAAATTCGCCCACCGTGGCTTTGGGTCCCTTTTTGGATCTTTTTGGGCTACTGGGTCTCCTGGTAAATTTCTCTTCCACCCACAACCAGATGTGACTGTGCACAGTGCAAACCATGCCAATGAAACAACATCCTGAGTCAGCAAGCTCCCACGATAGCCGATGACTTGAGGCGTTGGAGGTGGACGAAAGGTAATTAGAGCTTGGAATATTCTGAAGAGAAGCAAGCAGCAAGCAGAAGCAGCAGCAAAGAAGCAAAGCAGTAGCAGCACCAAAGCAGCAGCAGAAGCAGCCCCAGCAACGGCAGCAGCAGGCGGCAAGCAGCAAGCAGCGGGCAGCAGCAGCAGCAGCAGCAGCCAGCAGCAGCAGCGGGTCGGAGGCAGGACGGATCAAGCCGAAGGCAGTAGTGATCGAGTGCTATCAGAGCCCCACATACTCAGCCCCAAGCCACAACGCGGCAGGGTGGAGTCGAATGCCCCCACAGACATCTAAAATAAAACTTAAATCCTACCCCCCTTAATTACATCATTTGCTAGAGCAAGGATGACTTAGGTAGCCGAGGCTACCTTTCGCGAATTGAATCCTTTTTCAGTGTTCAAGGGTCAGGTGCTGGAAGTTATGGAAACCTAGGGCAGCAGCACTACTACCCGTCTCAGTATAGATCATCACTGGGGTCCCACCTGCAGACAAGCTGCTGGGGATGTCAAACCAGCATGTTGTTTTTTCACCAATCCCCCATATTCTTCCCATCTGGTCCGACAAATCCAAGGTCCATGTTGCATGTGAGATGGCGGGACCAGCCCCAGTCGGCCATCGGATTGATTGAACCTGGCAATGTGAACCCCTGGGCATCCGGTTCTAGGAGCAAGGACGCTACTAGGTGGAGGCCTTGCACGCGGTTGCGGTGCAGGTCTCCGGACCCAAGTAATGCCAGGAGCTACAAGTAGCGTTCATATCGGGTGTCCACCGACGGGGCCAGGGCGTTTTCTTTTTGGGCCATGGATCCACGTTCTCCATGGACTCGCTGCCAGGCAGGCTGCCCTTGTGCACCTCAGAAATGCAAGGTGCAAAATGGGGATTCCATGTGATCAATCAACAAGGTCTTCATACTCTTCATTTGTGGCAGTTGCAAGCTGCACCAACCAGGTGCTTCTCTCCTTGTGAGTGCCACACATTTCGGTAGTGGACGTCGTTGGCAGGGTGCCTGGCAAGGAAGCAGGTGTGCCTGAAAACCGGTGGATGATGCCAGGGCATGAAAGTATATGCAGTGAGTTCCCCAGTGAAACTGTTTAAAGTCATCTTGTGCGAATAAACCTGCCATTTCAAACATCCAGCCCTATTGGAGTTCGGATTGTAGCCGTTTTGATCCAACAAAGTTGATGAGCAAGAGCCCAACCCTCCAAACCCTGCAGATATTCACCGGACCAGTTCCTCAAACTATATATAACTACACACCGCTTTGCTCTAAAAGCTCGAGGTTTATCAACATCTCTTGGGATATACTGTAACTATTCGGAGTTCCTTACGACATTCATCACTACATGAACTCCACGACGCAGGACTTTGCCCAAAAGGATTCCATGGGACTTTGCCATCATGGCATAATGGGTTGTCCTGGTTGTCTCCTGATGGTTTCCCAGAATATGGCGGTCTCGGTCTGTTTCGTGATGGCTTCTATTTTCTTGTCATCCGACACTAACCACAAAGGATCTGGTTTCTGGCACAGCCCTCAAATTCCTTCTCTATCCTTCTCTTGTTGCTCCCGATCGTTCCTCTTTCCGACCTTCTGGGGATCTCATCATTCTATTTAAAATTTACTCTGATGTCACGAGTCACAAGCAACTTATGTGCCGGTGAAGACCTGGGGTATGTTCCACATGGGTGGTGTGCCAAACTCACAAGCCTGTACACGGGGAAATAAGTCTCAGGGTTTTGGCTGTGGAAATCAATCGAATGTTAACGCTTAACGACCTGTGTTTGATGTCTCGCCTCGCGTCCGCCGGCGGCAACGCGGTGGGAGCCGTCTTCGGTGCAGTGACCTGGGGCGTTTGGTGCGCCCAGGGTCCCAAACAGAGTGACATCGAAGGACAGCATGTTCTTGTGGTGGTTCAGTAGATGTGGCCACGTGTTCCGTTCCAGTTTGACTTGGGAGAAGTTGACGATCAATTGTTTCAGGGGGAGGGCAAGTTGTTGGTGCTTGACCTAAAATTTGCCTTTGAGGGTTGGTTTCCCTTGGATTCCTTTGGTTGATCTAGAACAAGGTGCGTCAGGATATAATCTCCCATACGCATTGACACTAAACCTGGGATTATCTCAGATCTCTAACTTCAGAATCTGGACTGCATGAATGGGACGTCCAAGGTTCTCTGTGTCATTCATGCTGGGGAAAGAGTGTATAAAACACAACAACCACAACCAAAAAGTATTTGTTTATATTTAAATTTGTTTATTTTCTGGAATCTCAAATCAAGAAGCTGCTAAGTTTCAACCCGCCTACTAAAGAAAAAGCTGCAAACTCCTCAGTGCCTCCTCGGAAGTGCAAGACAAGCGAAATTCCACTTGTATTTGCTGATTGTGGCGATAGGTGACGTGCGCACATCCAAACTGAATCCCAAAGTGACATGTTTCACCAAAGTGAGAAGATCCCCTCCTGTACTTACAGCAGTCAAGTTTTCCGATGAGTGGGAGTTAGAGACAACTTCATTTCAGGAGACAACTGTGCAACAGCCCTTTCATGTTGAAGCTTCTAGGGGCTCCTGGCATCGCTACTAGGAGCAAAGACGCTACTAGGAACCAAATCATTAGTGCGACTGCCGCACCGCAGCCTCAGCAGCTGCGGAGCCGGAACGAGCGCCCTTTTTCGTCTCACATGCTCCGACGGTTACGCAGCGCACGCGCGGCGATGGAGGCCTGAGAAGAAATCTCTGGTTGCTTGGAAGCAGGAATTCAGTAGGATTTGAAGCTAAGGAGTGGCAATTAGCCTTCGCAACATGTTGCAACAAACATAGCGCAGTATGCTAAAGTGTAATTCTAAAAAAGTTTGATAGTCTATAATTGACAGCAATCAATATATGTTATGTTAAAATGTTACAACATGTCTTTTTGTACCTAAAGCACAAACCCTCCAAGCCACCCTGTGAGACAAACATTGGTTAAAGTCTCCGGTGCTGTCCAATGACGTTATTAGGAAGTGAAGTAATCAGAACATCGGGTGTTCCTCGACCCCCAAGACTTCCTCCGCAGGAGGCTGTTTCTGGCCACTTGCAAGGTTATGGCTGAAGAATCAAAATGGATCAAACCCACAGGGCAAATCTTGACGTCCCAAACACCACCGAGATGCGGCGTCCATGTGGTGCTCAGAGCTGCGTCGGAAGAGGTGTCGCCGGTGTAGTTCTTGGTCCGCCATGGCCGTCTCAAAGCCTCACGTGGCAGGCGTGGCACAACACGCGTGCCGCGTGGGCGATGGGCGCGAGCTGGGGCAGTGTTCCTTTTTCTCTTAGCTTCTTGTTACTACTAGTAAGGCACCTGTTACTACTAGCGTGGCACTTGTTCCTACCGTCTTTTTTCTCTTGCCTTGCACCCTTTGCGGCAGACTTTGGCACCAGAATGCACTCGAGATCGAAGTCTACGTTGACATGCAGCCATGAATTCGTTTGTTGGATCATCCCCGCAAATTAAGAGGGGGGGACGTCCAAAAATGTAACTTACATTTTCCTATGTTTTCGGACCTCAAAAATGTAAGCTTACATTTTTTGGGGGGACCTCAAAAATGTAAGCTTACATTTTTGAGGCCCCCCTGAATTCTACTAAAAATCCAGGGGGGCCTCAAAAATGTAAGCTTACATTTTTCCTTTGTCATAGGAAAAATGTAAAAAACCAATCTGACGTATGTCGAAGTATGCAAACAGCCTGCAAATGACATGCCAAACATTTTCAGAGCTTCTTTTCCTCTCTGCTTCTGGTTTGTGCATTGCATCTAGCCGTACTTTACAGCAAGCTTTTCACCTGCCCCTTCCATAGCTTACATGTTTCATTTGGGTTTCACCGTTTACCTTCCAGACATTCTTGGCCTATTGTTCTAGCTTTCACTCGCCACCAAGCTATGATCTACTACGCAGCTGTGCACT